>JBAMJR010000326.1:5932500-6210236 GCA_038501785.1 Myoxocephalus aenaeus
GGTGCGGTGGAACCGCTCCACCAACCCGTCACTCTGAGGACGCAGAGGGGAGGTGCGCGTCTTATGCATGCCCAGGCGCTCGCACATGCTGGCAAACACTCGGGACTCGAAGTTCCTGCCCTGATCGCTGTGGATGTTCTCTGGAATCCCAAACCGACTGAACATTCCTCCCACCAGCGCCTCCACAACTGTCTCTGCCTCCTGATTCGGAATCGCGTACGCCTCTGGCCACTTGGTGAAGTAGTCGATGGCGGTGAGAACGTAGCGGTTCCCTCCGTCCGAGCGAGGCAGCGGCCCCACCACATCCACGGCCACTCGTTCCATCGGTGCCCCCACAAGGGACTGTTGTAGCGCTGCACGCGAGCGCCCTGGGGGTCCCTTTCGTGCCGTGCAGAGATCGCAGCGACGGCAGAAATCCTCCACGTCCCTCCTGCACTGTCCCCAGTAGAAGCCCCGACGTAGTGTTTTGGACACGCCGAAGTGTCCGGACCCTGCAGCCCCGTGCATGGACTCTAGCACTGCGACACGCAGCCCCTTGGGGACCACCATCTGCCACTTTGCTTCCCCTGTTGCAGGCTCTTTCCATGCCCGCTGGAGTACACCCAGACTCAGGCGTAGCGATTCAAACTGTGCCCACAGGCCTTTGAGGGATTTAGAGAAGCCTGCAACCTCTTCCCACGCCGGCCGCTGCCCGGCCTCCACCCACTGTATGACTGCCTGTAAGTCCGTGTCCTGACTCTGTTGGCGTTTCCATTCGGCTAGGTCAACCGCTTGCCGCTCCGTGACCTCCTCCAGCCGTCTTACCGCCGCGCAGTCCCCCTCCTCCTCTCTCAGCTCCTGCTCTCGGGACTCCCTTCTTTCACAGTACCGGCACTCGTCGGCGGCACAAGGGCGACGTGAGAGCGCATCGGCATTGGTGTGCCGTGCCCCAGCCCGATGCTCCACGACGAACTCAAACGACTGTAGCTCCTCCAGCCACCTGGCCACCTGCCCCTCCGGCTCCTTGAACGACATGAGCCACTGCAGAGCCGCGTGGTCCGTCCTCACAGTGAACGCCCGCCCGCACAGGTAGTATTTGAAGTGTCTGATTGCTAGCACTACCGCCAGGAGCTCCCTGCGGGTAACGCAGTAGCGGCGCTCAGCCTTGCTGAATGAGCGGCTGAAGTACGCCACCACCCGTTCCCCTTCTGGTCTTGACTGCGAGAGTACTCCCCCGACACCCCCCCCCGCTGGCATCCGTGTCCAATGTGAAAGGCAAGTTTGGGTCGGTGGCAGCCAGCACCGGAGCCTCAATCAGGGCACACCGCAGTCTGTCGAACGCTGCCTGGCACTCCTCCGTCCAGGAGAACTCCCTGTCCTTCTGGAGCAACTGGAACAGCGGAGCAGCTGTCCCCCCGAACCCTCGTACAAATCTCCGGTAGTACGAGGACAGGCCCAGGAAGCTTTTCAACTGTTTCGGATTGGTGGGAGTTGGCCAGTCGGCGACTGCCTGCACTTTCTCCTGCAAGGTGCCGACGCCGTCGGCCCCTACCCTGTGACCCAAGAAGGACACCTCCCTCTGAAGAAAGTGGCACTTCTCCGGGTGCAGTTTCAGGCCCGCTGACCTGATTCTGCCCAGCACCAACCGCAGTGATGCAAGCGCGCACTCGAACGAGTTGCCATGTGCCAGAATGTCGTCCAGGTAGACCAGGCACTGCTCACGGGGAACCCCTTCCAACACCTTGTCCATTAACCGGACGAATGTGGCAGGGGCATTGCACAGTCCAAAACTCAGGACCTTAAACTGCCACAGTCCCCGCCCGGTGCAGAACGCCGTCTTTGGTCGAGACTCCGGGGCGAGCGGCACCTGATAGTAGCCACTGCGGAGGTCCAGTGAGGAAAACCACGAGGACCCTGAGACCAGGTCCAGGGATTCATCGATACGGGGCAGCGGGTACGAATCCTTCCGTGTTACCCCGTTCACCGGCCTGTAGTCTGCGCAGAGTCTCCAGCCCCGCGTCTTCTTTGGCACCATGACCACAGCTGCCGCCCATGGACTGTCTGAAGGCTCTATAATGCCGGCTTGGAGCATGCCTGCCACCGCTTCATCACAAGCATGTTGGCGCGCCAGCGGAAGGCGGCGGGGGCGGCACTTAATAGGCCTTGCGTCCCCTGTGTCTATCATGTGCACCACTAGGTGAGTTTGTCCCACCTCTTCTTCGTTCCTGGCGAAGATGCCCCGGAACTCCCATAGAGTCTGCCACAGCTGCTCCTGCTGACGGGGGTGCAACCCGTCCCGGTTCTTGTCCCATATTGCTTTCATTGCCCCCAGCAACTCTTTGTCCTCTTCCTGCACGATGGGGTCAGCCGCGGATGAGGTAACGCCTGATTCTGCGGAAACAGAGGGGGGGAACCGATCTTCGGGTTCCGCCTCCGCCGCACTCGCTGACGGGACGGACGGGGCCAGGGAAGGAATAAGGGTGGGGCTCATTTTGACATACGGCCCTCCTTGGAAGCTCACTGTGCCCTGTTGAAGGTCCAGCTGGCAGCCCGCTGCCCGCTGCCTTCAAAAAGTCCAGACCTAATATGCACGGGTCTTGTACTGTTGCTACCCACACCAGGTGGCACACTGTCACCCCCCCCCCACTGATAATGTCAGCCTCGCTCTGCCCTCCATGGGAGCCAACTCTCCCGTGACCGTGCGCAGACGCACCGAGGTGGGTTCAAGTACAGTCTTATCTGGAACCATATCTGGTCTTACTAATGTCACTGTTGACCCGGTGTCCACTAGAGCCAGGCAGGCCACTCCCTCCACCATAACCGTAACATAACAAGAGTCGCCCTTACCCGTACGCCCCACCGCCACGACAGGCTCCAGAACCGAGTCGACATCGGATTCTGTGGCACGCGGACCCTGGCCCCCCCGCTTGTGCTGCTGGGCTCCCTCCTCCGCTGTAGATGCTCGTGAGCCTGGGGTTGGAGTTATCGACGGGGTCCGCATATCCTCCTTTATACGGGCCCCGAGGCGTTTCCCTGCGGCCTGCTTGACGTGGGGCACTCTCTGGCTAAGTGCCCCGGTTGACCGCACCCCCAACAAAGCCTGGGACCTGGCCGTGGCCGGTTTGTTTGTTGCAGCGACACAGCCCTGATCAGCTCCGTCACCTCGGTCAGCCATGTTGGTCTCTCCTCCTCTGCGGGCCTCGCCATTGCAGTCCTCACCATCTGTAGTCCTTCTCTCCGACCGTCCCCGGCCATTATACTCCCCACATTCTCCCTCTCCACAGCCATCTCTAAGGCCTCCTGGAGGGACTTTGGGTGCTGCAGCTGCACTTGAACCCGCAAGTCTGCTGGGTGGATGGCCCTGATGAACTGGTCTCGTGCCAGCTTGCTCTGTACTCCGGGGGGCATATGGTTGTACGCTCTCCGTGATAGGCTCTCTACATCGTTGGCTAACGCTCGTAGCGGCTCCCCTGGTTTCCTGCAGCGATTGTTCAACTCGTTCCGCAGTAATCCAGGCTGCACACACTGTCCAAAACGTCTCTGCAGAGACCCCACC
Organism: Myoxocephalus aenaeus; assembly: GCA_038501785.1. Classification (NCBI taxonomy): domain Eukaryota; kingdom Metazoa; phylum Chordata; class Actinopteri; order Perciformes; family Cottidae; genus Myoxocephalus; species Myoxocephalus aenaeus. The sequence goes on from JBAMJR010000326.1 coordinate 5,936,036, forward strand.
AGCGCATGGTAGTCTCGCCTTTCTTCTGGGCTCAGCAACAGCAAACACGACAGCGCATCGTCTGTGAGGCACAGCGCCAGCTGCAGGGCTTTTGTCTCTATGGGCCACCCCCCTGCATGGGCCAACAGTTCGAATTGGGCTAGGAAAGCGTCCCAGTCTGACTTACCAGAATATCTGGGTGTCTTTATTGACGGGGCTGCAACGGTGCGCTGAACGTCGCTGTCGTCGCGCCGATTCCCCGGAGAAACGGCGGGAATCGCCGGCGAGGGGCTCATGCCTGCATCTCTAGCCATCCTGACCGTAGCCTCTCTCAAGCGGTCCCGCGCCTCTCTGGTCGCTGCTGTGAAGCTCCTGGGCGCGCTGCCCGTCCATCCGACAGCTCCTTCCTCCTCCATGCTACTCTCCTCCTCCTTCATCTTCGCTCTCCAGGCGCGGGCCATTATCGCTCGTAAGCTAACCACTAGCTCCGCTCGGTTAGCTCCACAACGGCGTACTCACGTCCGGTAAATCACTTCTGACACCAGTGTAACGTCCGCAGATACGACACGCAGACGTTGGGTTGCGTTAACTTTACGGTTTTTATTGCAACAGTGGTCACAGGATTGGCAACAGGCTCTTCGCTAACAGTTGCACACGTAGCATCCCCCACACTAGCATAACACACCACAACACACGTCACTTCCTCCTTAACCACCCGCCTACCCCCCTACTCCACCAATCACAGGCCGCAACCCTACCAAGAGCACGCTGCTTCCCTGTGATTGGCCGGAGAGAGTGAGAGGCCCCCTGACCGACCCCTTCCCATCAACAGACGCCTGTACAGGGTCGCTACAGAATTATGATTTTGTTAAATTCGATAAAAGTGAAAATGAAATGGAATGATCGTCTGCAGAGTTATGATTGGGACTTTGTAACGTGTCCTTTGTGAAGCGGAGTCCCGTAACGCGGCACAGAAAGTGAAACTTAAACGGTAAGTTTGTTTGTGAGAGAAAAGTTTGATGTTATTTCTTATATATATATATTCTAACGAGAAAATAACACAGTGAGATGAAAAATATCTTGAAGTAGATTTTTACAACAAGACTGAGTGAATATTTGTTTGTGGCAGCAACCCCATCCATGGTCCTCGGTTCATTGCATCGTGGGAAATTGGCGTCCATCAACGGCTCAACTGAGTTTTAGTCTGAAATCTGTCAGAGATGAAACATCTATAGTGAACTGCAGCTGTTCAGAGAAAGAGAGAGAGAGAGAGAGAGGACCCTCTCACAGCTTCATCACACTGGCTGTTTGTTCTCTTAATAGGCAGATTTTTTTAGGGTCCGAGCGACTGACAGAGTCATCTTGTTTTTATATATTTTTTCGGTTTCCAGTGAAGGGATGAATGTCATGTGACCTTTGACCTTGGTTTGTAATCATTGGAGTGAAGAATAAGCTATAATCAGTCTGACTGCGCATGAACCCGTACGTTGCCCTCACACCAAACTCCATGCATAAAAAGCACTAATGTACAAACACTTGTGGTTTTCAGCTAGTACACGTACACACGTACACACACACCCCTCAGAGTCCCGGTTAATTCGTCAAATGAAGCAATTTATTTCTAGCAGTATTTGTGTTTTTCCCAAACGGGCCTCTGCAGGTTTGAATAACTTTGAACTAATCTCTCTCACGGAGTTTAACCCTGTCGACTAAAGAGTTCTCTCCCGGTTCCATGCGACCAGACTACGGAGAGAAAAACACGGATTTATCCCCGAGTTTCTTTGCTCTTTAACACTCACCGTGTCCGCAGGTCCCGTCCGGACTCCGCAGTAAAAACAGTAAAATCCACAGAAACAGCTTCATCTTCTCATTGTTTCTGTCGGCGGATGTTTTAAAGCCGTCCCCACACTCGGCTCCCGTCACCGGAGCCTCATCTCCAGCTGGACAAACCGGATATTTTTCACCGGAGAAAAGTGAGAGTTTGTCGGCAGCTGTTCGGAGGAAGAGACGCTGAATTCATGGAGCAACTGAAAAACAAAGTGTTTTCAAACTGACAAAGTGACGTTTTAGTTTCCGGAAGGAGATAAAAGTTCATGTTATCAAACACATCGCGCCGCGCCGCAGAGAGGCATCAAGCTGCGTGCGCCGAGCGGCACACCGGAAGAGAGGCCTTCAGAATAAAACACGAGGACGTGCTGGAAAGTCGTCTTTTAACAGATTTTGATCTTTTACACACATTTTAATATTTTATTTGTTTGTTTTATTATTATTATATTGCGTTTAATACAGGTTATGTATTGGGATGTATATTTCATCTATATTTAATTTGTAATTGATTCATTTCGTCACCATTGTTTTATTTTACACGTTTACATATTTTAATTTGTGAAGCAGAATTTCATAACACGACTGTAACTATCACTAAAGACATTTATATATATATATATATATATTTATATATATATATATATATATATATATATATATATATAGTAAGCCGGTACTGGGGCCTCTCCCCGTGCCAAGGTGCCAGCAGCTGCTGGAGATGTTGGTGTGTGTGTGCGCAGTGTTTTACGCTGTGTTCACACCAGATTACATGCAAAGTCATGATAGGTTGCGAAAAAGCTTTTTGGCGAGATAGACGCGTTTGAGGCAGCGCAAACAGAGCGTTTGACGCGGGGCGAACAGAGCGAAGGACGCGGCGCGAATTCGTGAGAGTTGAAATATCCCAACTCTGTTGCTGCTCCGCCTGAAGTAGTGCTGGTCGCGGCCGTCATTCAGACGCTGTTGTGGGACTACGGATAATATTATGAACCCAGACGTATGTGGAATTTACACAACAAGTATAAAGCAGAACTAGTGGTTATTTACATGGTGGATGGTGGAAACGGTAACGGTGTTTTTACGGAGATAAGCCAGACGCAGTTCCTGGAGAAGTCGGTGAAATTCACCGAGCTGTGTGCGGCTACGGATGCTGTTATGAACCCAGACAAGAGGGCGTTTGATGTTCCGACATTTTTGGGACTTCCACAACAAGTATAAAGCAGAACTAGTGGTTATTTATTCCATGGTCGATAGCGGAAATGAAAGCTCTTTTAATATAATTTTTTGCAAATTTATTAAAAAAGAAAAACTGAAATATCACATGGTCATACGTATTCAGACCCTTTGCTCAGTATTGAGTAGAAGCACCCTTTTGAGCTAGTACAGCCATGAGTCTTCTTGGGAATGATGCAACAAGTTTGTCACACCTGGATTTGGGGATCCTCTGCCATTCTTCCTTACAGATCCTCTCCAGTTCCGTCAGGTTGGATGGTGAACGTCGGTGGACAGCCATTTTCAGGTCTCTCCAGAGATGCTCAATTGGGTTTAGGTCAGGGCTCTGGCTGGGCCAGTCAAGAATGGTCACAGAGTTGTTCCGAAGCCACTCCTTTGTTATTTTAGCTGTGTGCTTAGGGTCATTGTCTTGTTGGAAGGTGAACCTTCGGCCCAGTCTAAGGTCCAGAGCACTCTGGAAGAGGTTTTCTTCCAGGATATCTCTGTACTTGGTCGCATTCATCTTTCCTTCAATTGCAACCAGTCGTCCTGTCCCTGCAGCTGAAAAACACCCCCATAGCATGATGCTGCCACCACCATGTTTCACTGTTGGGATTGTATTGGGCAGGTGATGAGCAGTGCCTGGTTTTCTCCACACATACCGCTTAGAATTAACGCCAAAAATGTTCAATCTTGGTCTCATCGGACCAGAGAATCTTATTTCTTATAGTCTGGGAGTCCTTCATGTGTTTTTTGGCAAATCTATGCAGGCTTTCATATGTCTTGCACTGAGGAGAGGCTTCCGTTGGGCCGCTCTGCCATAAAGCCCCGACTGGTGGAGGGCTGCAGTGATAGTTGACTTTGTGGAACTTTCTCCCATCTCCCTACTGCATCTCTGGAGCTCAGCCACAGTGATCTTTGAGTTCTTCTTTACCTCTCTCACCAAGGCTCTTCTCCCACGATTGCTCAGTTTGGCTGGACGGCCAGGTCTAGGAAGAGTTCTGGTCGTCCCAAACTTCTTCCATTTAAGGATTATGGAGGCCACTGTGCTCTTAGGAACCTTGAGTGCTGCAGAAATTCTTTTGTAACCTTGGCCAGATCTGTGCCTTGCCACAATTCTGTCTCTGAGCTCCTTGGGCAGTTCCTTGGACCTCATGATTCTCATTTGCTGACATGCACTGTGAGCTGTAAGGTCTTATATAGACAGGTGTGTGCCTTTCCTAATCAAGTCCAATCAGTTTAATTAAACAAAGCTGGAGGTGCACGTCAGGCTACGGCGTAGGGGTCTGCGTCGACGGCGTAGCTACGGCGTAGGTACGCCGTCGACCTGACGGAGAACCATAAATTAGGCTTTACTCCACGCAACCCGCAGGCGCAGGGAGGCATGACCTCCACCTGCTGGTGTGACATCAGCGTCAGGTACAGTTTGGACATGAAAATCTAAAGTATAGTATGAGTATTTCACTTTTGTACTACTTTATACTTCTACTGCACTAGTGCTACTACTACTTTTGTATACATCTACTACTGCATACTTATTTTTTAGATGTTCATGTCTTTTTTTAGTATTTACTAGTGCTCGTACAGTACATAGTAAATAAATACATGAAGTATTTTCATTGTGTTTTTGTTTCTTTTATTTCAGTCAAAGTTCCACCTGATGAGACAAACTCCTCATCCACAGGAGATGTTCCTCACTGTGAGCCAAGAGTTTATATTATATACATATACTATATATATAATGATGTGGTTCTGATCATCTGTTAGTGTAAAACATGCTTCATAATGACAAAACACAAGGGTCCTAAATATGCAGCTGAAATACAGGAGTTAAGTTAAAGGAAACAGGAATGTTAAATAATATATTAAGGTTGTTCCTCCTGACTTCTTTATTTACTTCATTTCTAAACACAAAAGAGTGAAAGATGTTGAGACCTGCAGATTAATTTCCATTAACTCAGAAACGTTTAATAAACAACGGAGTTAATGAAATGATGAGAATAGATTTGAACTCATGTTTGTTTAAATCTTCACATCAGAGTTCTGTTCTTCGTGTGTTTAGAAGAAGAAAATGAAGATGATTTGTTAAAGAAGATCAATAACCAACTGTCAGCTGATTTGATCAAATAAAAAAATGTTGTACTAATTCAGTGGTTCTCAAACTTTTTCTGTCGGGCCCCACTTTGGAGGAAGAAAAATGTTCGGGCCCCACCGCCCCAACACAATTGTAACAAATTGGTCCAACTTTTTGTGACTCCTCCATCCATGCTTTATCAAATAATAGAATAAAGAAAATTGCAATCCCTTTCAAGTAAACTAGATTGCTCCATCAGACAAAAACTAATAACATGTGCAATCACTTTGTTAGAACATTGCAAATAAAGTTCAATCTGTGCAAAAATTAACTAATATTTGGCAAAAAAATAACTTATTGTGGCTGCAAATAACCTGTTTTGCACTGAATATATTTTCAAGATAATAACAACGTTCAACCTGTGCAAAACAAAATGAGTGCAGAAGTGTGAGCATCACGTTGTATCAGTATTAGTGGCTGCAGTGAGCTGCTTTCCTCTACAAATATTTTTTAAAGAGGGTTGTATATTTGATACAGCCACTCTCAATTCATGCTCAATGTTGAGCTTAGATCTATATTCTGTTTTGAGAGACGCAACAGCAGAAAAGACCTCACGGAGATCTCACGGAGGCTTTTAGCAAAACGCCAAGAATCATTGAGTCGCGCATGCGCAGCGTAACCTGTTAACGTAAAAATGTCCACGAAAGTACAGGCATTTTGCCATGTATTTATTAATGATGTTTTATATCCGTGTACGTTGTACTTTTGTACTATGTAAAGTTCTCATGTAGCTCATGGGGAGAGTGGTCGTCCTGAAACCACAAGGTAGCCGGTTCATCCCTGTTCTCCATAGTTTCATGTTGAAGTGTCCTTGAGCAAGAGACGGACGCCCCAGTTTTTTAAACAGCACCACCCCCCCGCGCCCCACCTGTAATACCTCCGCGCCCCACTAGAGGGTCGCGCCCCACAGTTTGAGAACCACTGTACTAATTGATTAAATATATGGTTACTATTTTTGTCTCATATCCAGGAATAATTATCTAAATTATTGATTCATCTGAAATTAAATATGATTTTGTAGAGATTCATATCAGAGAAGATTTTTGCTGATTTCTTATGGTTTATTGAATCTTTGTGTTTTCTTGCTGAAACTTTCAGTTGAAAACTGATGAATAAAATCAAAGAGCATTCTGGGAATCAGGTTTTCATCCATTAAACATCTTCAACTCTTCCTCTCTATGAACTCACGTTTCCAAACACAAGAGTTATGTCCTTCAAATGTTTCAGCTGCCTGCGGAGACGTTGAGATTAAAGGCTCAAACAAACAATAATTTAAAGAGACAAACATTGGCGAAGGTTGGCGAACATTGGTGACTGTGAATGCATCGCTGAGTCTCTAATGTCGCCTGGAAACACTGAAGGTTAACCACCACAAACAGCTGTCTTCTTTGGTGTTAAATGGGTTTCTTCCTGTCGTCTGTTTCCATGTGACGCTCTCACAGAGACTGTCCTTCCTGTCTGTCTTCCTGTGTATCTGTCTGCATGTCTTCCTGTCTGTCTATCTATATGTCTGTCTGTCTCAAAGGTCAAATTAATCTGAGGAGGTCTGTATTTTCGCAGCAGAAGAAGCAGCAGCAGTGGGCGGAGTCTCGACTGCCCCCTCCCCAGTGACGCTCCAGACTCGCCGTTGACGTTTTCAGAGGAACTTCTTCTTGGTGGCCGTGAAACGCTCCATGTACTGAAGGGAAGACAACAGAGACCATCACAGACCATTAGAAATCATTACAAACCACCAGGGACCATTAGAAACCACCAAAGACCATGAGGGAGAAACCATTAGCCGACTGTTTGGAAGTAGGGTGCTGTTGTTCCAGCATTTAAAAATGGAGCTCCCCTTCTACCTCTAGCTACCTCTGGTTTCTACCTCTTTGATACTGCCAACAGTATCAAAGGTTGCAGAGAAGTTGGTAGCTGAGCAAATTATCTGCCATTTAAATACCAGTCCTTTTGCCCTTCATCAAATGCTATTCGGCTTCAGAGCTAAATAAATAAAATTTCTATTGGACAAAGGGGGTGTTGTTAGAGTTGTATTTCTTGATCTCAAGAAGGCATTTGACACCGTTAATCATAGTGTTATTTTGTCCAAGTTGCCCAGCTACAATTTCTCCTCAGGTACACTTACATGGATTGAATCATATTTGCTAAATAGATCACATTATGTCCAAATACAGAACAATCTATCTACTGCCCTCCATTTGTCTACAGACATCCCACAAGGATCTGTCCTGGGCCCATTGCTATTTTCTTTATACATCAATGATCTGCCATCAGCATGTCCTGATGCCAATATCCAAATGTATGCAGACGACACTGTAATTTACTTACATGGATGCAAAATGGGACAAGTTGCAAATGAACTCACTAACTCCATGGTTCATGTAACTTTACGGTTAAAGCAATGCTGTTTACAACTTAATGTATCCAAAACTGTGTGTATGTTTTTTACCAAGACAAGCTCTGGTAGTGTAGAGCCGGATGTTTTTGTATCTGGGGAGAGGCTACAGGTTGTACCTGAATAAAATCTTGGAATCTTGGAGTACTTTTTGATTCCAAATTATCATTAAAATCTCAGGTGAAAAAGGTTTGTAATCGCGTCAGATTTAATCTATCAAACTTCAGGTTCACATGAAACTACATGTCACTTCCTGTTTAAACAATTTGTTATTACACAAACTACTGGATACCAGCAAGAGTGGATTGTATTATCCCACTCAGGAAAAGTGCTTTCAGTCAGTCTGCATTTTCTGTGCAAGCTGCACTAGACTGGACCTCCATTCCAGGGACGATTAAAGATCTACAAAGGGACTATTCGAGATCTACGGACATACAGTTCTTTTAAGGCTCAACTCAATAAATGGTTGATTGGCGGCCAGCTCTGTCAGCACTAGCGCATAACTGCTCCTTGCTGTCCTCTTTCTGACTGTGTTGTACTTTCCCTCTGTTTGTCTGTTGTCCACTGTCTGTCTGTCTTGACTTTCCCGGTCGACCATCATCTACCTGCATGTCTTTTATTGTTTTTTTTTAGCTGTGTTTAACTGTTGTGCACGCATTGTAAAAACGTCAATTTTATAATCCTTGTATATTTAATCTTACTTCTGTTTTTAGGTTTGTTTTAACATCTGCCTCTCGGGGCTACAGATGGAAAATAGCCTCTTGGCTAACTCTGGCACATTTAACAGAAATGTTTTTATTAATGTGCACTGTCCCCTTATTAAATAAACAATTTATCAAGAAATAATTACAGAGCATCAGAGACATTATAAACCATTACAGACCGTTATAAACCATTACAGACTATTATAATCCATTACAGACTGTTCAGAGCCATGCCGTCTACTCTATAAACTCCTTGGTTTCTCCAACAGGCCCCTGAATGCAGCGTGACAGGAAGTGGTTCTGACCTTGTTGTAGCCTTCCAGGTCTCTGAGGTCCTTCACCTCGAACAGGTTCCCCTCCACTGAGAACAGGGACACCTGGGAGTCCCCCAGGATGGACTGAGGGATGGAGGACAGCTCCAGGCAGTTCTCCTCCAGACGAAGGACCTTCAGACGGGGACACAGGGACACGTCCGCCGACAGCACCGAGATCTGGATCGGGAGGAGGACTGGATTACTTCAGACCGGAGTCTGAATGTGAACCGGACTAGAGTCCAGGACCGGGAGACTGGATGTACCTGGTTCTGGTTGAGGTTGATCTCGATGGTCTGCAGCTCGGACACGGCTGGGGGGACGTTCCGGATTTTGTTGCGGGACAGGTCCAGCAGGTCCAGGTGCCTCAGGGTTCCCAGTCCGGGGGGGAACTCTGAGAACTGGTTCCCAGACAGGTTGAGGGTCCGCAGAGCTTTGAGCTGGCCCAGAGTGGGGGGCAGCTGCTGGATCCGGTTCCCATTCAGGCTCAGAGTCTCCAGCTTCCTCAGCTTCCCGATCTCACTGGGGAGACTGGCTGAGGACAGAAACCTCAGGAGGTTAATGTGGAGGACCGGATCACACCAGAACCACGTCTGTTGACCTCCATGTTTTAAAGACCTCGTCCAGTGTAGAACTGAACCAAACAACAACAGCTGCAGACTGGGATCGTGGGCCCTCACCCAGTCGGTTGGAGTGGAGCGTCAGACTCCTGAGCTGCAGGAAGTTCCCGATGTTGGCGGGAAGAGCCTCGATCTTGTTGCCGGACAGATCCACCGTCCGCAGGTTGGCGGTGAGTCTCTGCAGCTCCTCTGGGAACTGAAACGTGAACACGTTAAGGTGCCATCGCTCTGGAAACGGGTTTCATTATCCAGTCAACGGGATTATTGTTATTTAGCCAAATTATTTGGTTTGTAAACCAGAAAGTTAACATCTTCTCCGACCGACGCTCAGAAATACATACATACATACATACATACATACGTACATCAGTGGCAGGCCGTGGATTTAGTACCTACAGCTGCTGTTTAGTTTAACAGCTGATCGCGGCGCTGAAAAAAGTTCAGCGATGCAGTTGTACAGTTTATCAGTGCGCTTCAGTTCCAGAGTGTGTACTGACATACTGACCAATCACAGCGCACGTTAATGGTCACGCGGGCCCTGTGGTGAACACACGTTCCATAACGCTAGCAGGCATCTCCATATAGTTTAAACAGCTCTCGATTCCAGAGATAATCAGAGGTGAAATGTGATTGTGAGCAGACCCTTAAGCAGCCGCGCATGCGCTCTGTTGCTGCGGCCTGCTATTGCCATGCTGCAGGCTGAAGACTGCAGGCAGCAACAGAGGAACACAGGAGCTGTGCAATGAGAAAATAAGCTAATAGGGAGAAAAAAAATTATAATACAGGTAGTGTATTTGTGAAAAACAATTAAACTAGGGCTGCAACTAACGATTATTTTTTCGATTAATCGATGAATCGGATAAAAAAGCAAAAAAGCATTAATTTCCAACCCTTTATTCAAAAACAGAAGTGACAGTGCAAATTCACAGTGCAAAGTGTCTTCAGAGAGCACAAACAGGTTGCTCCTTGAACATCCCTGAGCTGTTAATTAAAAAAATTAAATAAAAATGGACGAACACAAAAAAACATACACATGTATGCTTTACATCTGCCAAATACGAGCCCTTTGTACTGTAATTGATCTCCTTGGAGCAGAGGCTGCATTTAGCTGCTTCATCAATATGTATGAAATACTGGGACAGTGGGAAGCTGTACTGCTCCTCTCACGTCTGTTTTGACCACTTCATCTCAGACCTGCATCAAGCTGCGCTGCATATAGAGTCCTCTTCCTTAAACTATTTCATTCACATCATCTCATGAATATCTGGATCTCTTACGACCACGAAATGACGTTGTTGGCTAAGCCCAACTACGTGATTTGATTCATTCTACTTTGAGTAAAAAAAATAAAAAATAAAAACCTGCAGCCAGATCCGCCGGTGTGCCGGTTTAACGTTAACGAGGGACAGCGTGAACTGAACCAGACCGGGGGTTACGACACGTTTCATCACGTTACATTTTTTTACAAGCAAGACTGAACTGTAACAGAACATAAAGTAACTTTAATGACAATACACAACCCAAACACGTTAGCTAACGTGATAGCAAGCTGACTAGCTTCCATTCAAAATAAGTTTGAGGGAAATGAAGCCGCTGGAGACATCTTAACGCTGATTGGCCAAGACTCGACACATCAAAGATCTTTTATTGCTAAGATCACAAACTCAGCTTTTCTCAGTGTCTCACTCCAATCTGACACGCTGGCAGGCCAGTTGCTCTGCTCCGCTCTTTTTTTTCCTCCGTGACTATTGAGTGGCGTAATAATCGCTCGACACAACGAATCGACAATGAAATTCGTTGCCAACACTTTTGATAATCGATTCGTTGTTGCAGCCCTAAATTAAAGTCTAAAATATATATATATATATATACTCACCTAAAGGATTATTAGGAACACCATACTAATACTGTGTTTGACCCCCTTTCGCCTTCAGAACTGCCTTAATTCTACGTGGCATTGATTCAACAAGGTGCTGAAAGCATTCTTTAGAAATGTTGGCCCATATTGATAGGATAGCATCTTGCAGTTGATGGAGATTTGTGGGATGCACATCCAGGGCACGAAGCTCCCGTTCCACCACATCCCAAAGATGCTCTATTGGGTTGAGATCTGGTGACTGTGGGGGCCATTTTAGTACAGTGAACTCATTGTCATGTTCAAGAAACCAATTTGAAATGATTCAAGCTTTGTGACATGGTGCATTATCCTGCTGGAAGTAGCCATCAGAGGATGGGTACATGGTGGCCATAAAGGGATGGACATGGTCAGAAACAATGCTCAGGTAGGCCGTGGCATTTAAACGATGCCCAATTGGCACTAAGGGGCCTAAAGTGTGCCAAGAAAACATCCCCCACACCATTACACCACCACCACCAGCCTGCACAGTGGTAACAAGGCATGATGGATCCATGTTCTCATTCTGTTTACGCCAAATTCTGACTCTACCATCTGAATGTCTCAACAGAAATCGAGACTCGTCAGACCAGGCAACATTTTTCCAGTCTTCAACTGTCCAATTTTGGAGAGCTCTTGCAAATTGTAGCCTCTTTTTCCTATTTGTAGTGGAGATGAGTGGTACCCGGACTGCCGCATACTGGATGTTTTTCCCTTTTCACACCATTCTTTGTAAACCCTAGAAATGGTTGTGTGTGAAAATCCCAGTAACTGAGCAGATTGTGAAATACTCAGACCGGCCCGTCTGGCACCAACAACCATGCCACGCTCAAAATTGCTTAAATCACCTTTCTTTCCCATTCTGACATTCAGTTTGGAGTTCAGGAGATTGTCTTGACCAGGACCACACCCCTAAATGCATTGAAGCAACTGCCATGTGATTGGTTGATTAGATAATTGCATTAATGAGAAATTGAACAGGTGTTCCTAATAATCCTTTAGGTGAGTGTATATATATATATATATATATATATATTTTAAATAAAGCAAACGCCCCAAAATGTAAATTCAAATTTAAACTTTGTGATTCTGTTTAGGCCAGCAGAGAAGGCTTAGCAGGCCCTGACGGCCCACCACCGTTGTATGCATGTATAAAGCTCATATCAGTGTGCCGTGACTTCTGTTTCATTGTGTTTTGGGTGAAAACAGCGGATTGTTTCAGTGTCATCACAATAATGTTTCCTGTAAACACGATGATGTCGTCGGGCGTCTCACCTCCAGCAGCCCCTTCGCCGTCAGCTGGAACACGCCGGTTTTCTGGGAGGTCTCCAGGTGAGACTTCAGGGCACTGTTCCCCATCTGGACCCCGGAACCTGACTGTCTGACTGTCTGTCTGCCTGCCTCTCTCTCCCTGCGGGCACAAACACAGCAGAGGAGCAGCTCCACCCTCTCGACCTACAGCAGCTCAGTGGGAGCCCGGGGATCAGCTGATCCTCTTCTTCTTCTTCTTCTTCTTCTTCTGCGGTGTTAATGAGCTCACGCGGTGACGTCACTGCAGAAGAAGACAGCCTGGAGGAGCTCGTTTTATGACAACAGCTTATTAATAATCATCATTTTAAATGACGACAGGACATTTTAACACTGTTGAGTTGTGTAACTAGATGACACACACACGCTAACTACACACACATGAACTACACACGCTAACTACTCACACGCTAACTACTACACACGCTAGCAGCTCCACAAACAGGAAACCAGGGTTTCTAAACTCACATGCGCGCGCCGCGCGGACATTAAAAACATTAAAATGTCGCTTCCTGGCCAACAGTTCTCTGTTTGTTTGGGCAGATAATCGACAGCCAGCTGGGAGGGGACGCTGCTCTCCTTCTTCTGTGGGTTTTTATTGGCGGTGCTTCTGCAGGTGAACAGCTTCCGGGCGCATTACCGCCACCACTAGGTCTGCGTGAGAACTACAGGTGCGTTTACTCAAAAGGTATTTTTAATTACGTGATGTGATTTTCTTTCTTGAACGTGAACATTGAACACGTGATGAAAATGAGTCAGAGAGAAACGACACGATAAATAAAGAAGAATAAAGAGTTTAAAGAACAATCCTGTAGGAAGCAACTCCCTCCACGAAGGGGACGGTATTGCGACAGCTTCCGGTAAACACAGAAGAAGAAGGAGCAGAAGAAGAAGCAGCAACTTTGAGCGGGTTCAGGTGGAGCCAATGTTGATGTTTAAGAGAAGAGGCTCAGTCCGTCTTAAAGGTAAGAAGAAGAAGAAGAAGTTGAAGAAGAAAAAGCACGTGTGTGTCTTCTGTGAAGCTTCGTGTCGGCGAACAGACCGCGTTCACAATATATGTGTGTGTGTGTGTGTGTGTGTGTGTGTGTGTGTGTGTGTGTGTGTGTGTGTGTGTGTGTGTGTGTGTGTATATATTAGGGTGACCAGATTTGAGTTTGTGAAAAAGAGGACACTTCGTTCCGGGGGGGGGAGAGAGAGGAGGACACTTCGTCGCGGGGGGGGGGGGGGGGGGGGGGTAGCAGTAGTGTGTAGCATGCCGTGAACTTACATTTACGTTGAGATCGGTCGACCAATGACAGTTCTCTCTACAGTCAGAGCTTGCGCAAGAAGGTGGAACGTGAGGGAGATACCATTTCCAAAACTTGTAAGGGGGTAATAACCAGTGGCGGTGCGTCAATAGAGGGCGCTAGGGCGCCGCCCCTCCTAAAATTTTGCGATGAAAAAAAAAAAAGAAGAAAAAAAATATATAATATATACTGTCAAAAAACATTATATATCAAATAATTTAAATAAGAAATATACCGTGTTGACGCGCTAAATGTGTGTGGGAGACCGTAAGCCCCTGTCAACAACCACTTAAGTTAAATATAATATATCGCCATTCATCATTACTGAGAAAAGCCCCTCCCCTCTCGGGGCGCCGGCCCAATGTGTGTCTATGGAAAGCTAACAAACATTTCACCCTCGTGACGGCAAGGACAGCTTCTCATTGGCGGATGAAACGTGAATCTTCGGGCGCACGAATCTGCGCCCTAGCCAATTACATCGTTTCTTATTGCAACGTGGTTGGACTATTCGTCCAATCAGAGACCTTTATCATTCCCTCACACCCCATATAGCTCCCACGTAGCTACGCGAGCAACACAGCTAGCAGAGACTTTGATTATGTTAGTATGGCGACTGAAAACTCTGTGGTATCTCTACGCGAAACACCTTTCAATCCACGATCAGATGTTGACAAGAAGAGGCTGAAAGAGTTGGGACCCGAACGTCCGGATTTAAATATTCAGCAGCAAAGCAGTGAAGCTACATGCACCAAGCTACATGCTAACCGGAGCTGCTAGCTGGAGGCTCAGTGTGCAGTGGCTCTGAGCAGCCGAGGAAGCGCCGGGCTGTGAAGGAAGATGAGCTTGAAGGATTGCTGCAGAGGTGAGTGTCAAAATCAGCAGATGCCTGTGTTAGAGTTTAATGTTTTATCTTTCTCACAGCAGAACACATGTTGGACATTGTTAGATTTGGGTGGATATCATATCAGGCTATAACTTTATCTAAAATACCAATTCAATCCCCAACATGTGCGCGTGTGCGTGCGTGTGTGTGTGTGTCATAGCTACAACCATCAAGACACACAAAACATAGTTTTTTGTCTGTAGTATGAAGCCTGTTTGTAGTAGATATTTCCCCACAACTTATCTTACTGTCTCTGTCTCTCTCTATATATTTATCTGTAGGTTTGTGACACCATACTTGGACACACCAGGGAACGCTTTGCCTTCAAAGACCACCTCACCAGTGCCACCTTACTGCAGGGCCCCCAGTTTGAATGCGACGTCAATGTATTCCCTGAAGTTGCTCTGGCCACCACATTGAATGTTTCTTAAACCATTCTGCTCTGAACCTCTCATGCCCAAAGTTACAGTTTGTTGATAGTTGTTATTGGACAGTGTTGAGCACTGTGTTTTCTTGAAATAAAGCTTTGTTTTTTAGAATATTCTACTCCAAACCTCTTTTCTTCTCATTGTGGAGTGCTATTTAAACCGCGCCGCCCAACTGCGCCCCCCCCCAAAAAAATGTCACCAGCCGCCACTGGTAATAACTATTTTCCCGAACGTAGCAAAATCCCGGACGTTTTTGGAATCCCTGCCGGACGCTTTTTTTAGGTCTCGAAAAGAGGACATGTCCGGGAAAAAGAGGACGTCTGGTCACCCTAGTGTGTGTGTACATATCTATCTATATATATATATATATATATATATATATATATATATATATATATATATATATATATATATGTATATATATATATATATGTATATATATATATATATATATATGAGCTCCTCCTCCTCCAGGCTGTTGCTCGTTGTTGACGACTGTCATCTTCTGCAGTGACGTCACATATATATATATATATATATATATATATATATATATATATATATATCAGAAATACACTCTATACATTGTTAATGTGGTAAATGACTATTCTAGGTGGAAACGTCTGGGTTTTAATTAAATATTTACATAGGTGTATAGAGGCCCATGTGCATTGTGCAGGTACATTGGTTTGCTAATCGCCTTAGAAGACTAATGGATGATTAGAAAACCCTTGTGCAATTATGTTAGCAGAGCTGAAAACCGTAATGCTGGTGAGAGAAGCTATACAACTGGCCTTCCTTTGAGCTAGTTGAGTATCTGGAGCATCACATTTGTGGGTTTGATTATACTCTCAAAATGGCCAGAAAAAGAGAATTTTCATGTGAAACTCACCAGTCTATTCTTGTTCTTAGAAATGAAGGCTATTCCATGTGAGAAATTGTGAAGAAACAGAACATTTCCTACAACTCTGTGTACTACTCCCTTCAGAGAACAGCACAAACGGGCTCTAACCAGAGTAGAAAGAGAAGTGGGATGCCCCGGTGCACAACTCAGCAAGAAGACAAGTATATTAGAGTCTCTAGTTTGAGAAATAGACGCCTCACAGGTCCTCAACTGGCAGCTTCTTTAAATGGTACCCGCAAAACGCCAGTGTCAACGTCTACAGTGACTCCGGGATGCTGGCTTTCTAAGCAGAGTGGCAAAGAAAAAGCCATATCTGAGACTGGCCAATAAAAAGAAAATATTGATATGGGCAAAAGAACACAGACATTGGACAGAGGAAGATTGGAAAAAAGTGTTATGGACAGAGAAATCAAAGTTTGAGGTGTTTGGATCACACAGAAGAACATTTGTGAGACGCAGAACAGGTGAAAAGATGCTGGAAGAGTGTCTGATGCCATCTGTCAAGCATGGTGGAGGTGATGTGATGGTCTGGGGCTGCTTTGGTGCTGGTGAAGTGGGAGATTTGTACAAGGTAAAAGGGATTTTAAATACGGAAGGCTATCACTCCATTTTGCAACGCCATGCCATACCCTGTGGACAGCGCTTGATTGGAGCCAATTTCCTCCTACAACAGGACAATGACCCAAAGCACACCTCCAAATTATGCAAGAACTATTTAGGGAAGAAGCAGGCAGCTGGTATGCTGTCTGTAATGGAGTGGCCAGCGCAGTCACCAGATCTCAACCCCATTGAGCTGTGGTGGGAGCAGCTTGACCTTATGGTACGCAAGAAGTGCCCATCAAGCCAATCCAACTTGTGGGAGGTGCTTCAGGAAGCGTGGGGTGAAATTTCTACAGATTACCTCAACAAATTAACTAGAATGCCAAAGGTCTGCAATGCTGTAATTTCTGCAAATAGAGCGTTCTTTGATGAAAGCAAAGTTTGAAGAACAACATTTAAATTTCAAATAAAAATCATTATTTCTAACCTTGTCAATGTCCTGACTATATTTTCTATCATTTTGCAACTCATTTGATAAATAAGTGTGAGTTTTCATGGAAAACACAAAATTGTCTGGGTGACCCCAAACCTTTGAATGGTAGTGATATATAGATAGCGCACTGTGTTTCAGCCCCTTTTACTTCTGTTTCAGATGCTTCAGTGGGACTCTTCTCTGTTCTCCGTGACTCCGGCTGCCAGCTTGTTGTCCAGATGTGTCTCCAGAGACTTTTTGTCTCAGGTCAGATGTTTCAGTCTTTCATTCATGGAGAAGACTTCCTGTTCCAGGGACTCGTGTCCAGTTCTGTAAATATGGAACGTTTCTAACTGTCCTCAGGAGGAAATAGACTCCACCTCGTCCAGACTGAGCCCCTCCTTCTCCTCTCGGCTGCACGAGGCTGAGCAGAGAATCAGAACGCAGAGACAGCTGGACCAGGTGACTGAAGTGTAACATCACATCCTGTTCATCTGAGAAACGTCATCACATCTACGTCATTAACAAACTCAAGTCTGTTTATTTTCTTTATTTATCCATTAATTAATTTATCCATTTATTTATTTATTCGTTTATTTATTCATTCATCCATTTCATTGAAAATAAAAATAAAAAACAATATAATAATTTACCTCTTAATTTATTGTTTATTGATAAACGTTGTATATCCTTGTTTGCAGCTGGAGCTGCAGACGGAGCTGCTGCAGACGGAGAAGAGGAGCGCAGACGTCACGCACACGTTCCACCTCAGTGGGTTCAAACCCCTTCCTGTCTGAAACATAAAGAAACTTATTACCTCAAACTAACTTATTTCAAACTGATGATTTTAAACTCCTCACCCGTTGCACTTTAAAGAAATACGGTGAAATGAGAACCCACCAAAGTTAGTAAAGTGTATATTAATATAATAATACATATCTTCTGCAGCTCGGAGGTTCCAGGTGTTCCAGGTGTTCTGCGGTCACCTGCAGAACCTCCTGAAGGACCAGAACAGTCTGAGGCAGAGACTCCTGAGGCCACTGGGTCGCACCAACCTGCCCGTTCAGGCTCACCTGCACAGGTAACGTCCTGGCTGATCAGAGTCCGGCTGGTCCCGGGTCAGACCCGGTCTGAGGTCCAGCGCTGTAGCTCCTATAAAGAACAGTATGTGTCTGCTGTGGTTTCAGGTTCGTGGTGGACCTGGTGAAGGTGCTGCTGGACTTCATAGAGACTCTGGAGGAGAAGCTGGACTCGGTCCGCTGCAGTCCCGCCGCCAGAGACCGCCTGGCTCAGCTGGTCAGTCACATGGCGCCACATGACGCCACGCGATTCCACATGACGCCACATGACGCCACATGACGCCACATGACGCCACTTGTTGCCACATGTCATCTCACTCCAGTATTTCTATGAGCTAAACATCTCTCTCTCTCGCTCTCTCGCTCTCTCTCTCTGTATCAGAACACCTCGCTCGCTCGGCTTCTGGTTCACGTAGGGGAGATGGAGAGTTTGTCCAATCGGGTTCTCCAGAGGAACGGCGTCCACCACAGCTCTGCAGGATGACCTCTGACCCTCACCTTCCTCCTCCTGTTGTGTTTAATTAATGTTTTAATATCAGTTATTATATTAAAGACTTTTCTCTG
The DNA here is from genome assembly GCA_038501785.1 of Myoxocephalus aenaeus. Lineage (NCBI taxonomy): Eukaryota > Metazoa > Chordata > Actinopteri > Perciformes > Cottidae > Myoxocephalus > Myoxocephalus aenaeus. The sequence continues at coordinate 5,954,570 of JBAMJR010000326.1, forward strand.
GGAGAAACGTTTCCTCTGTCTTCAGCTGTTCAATGAAAGAGGTATCGTACTGGCTCAGCAGAGTAGGGGTGTTAGAAAAATGTACTCAACACCTGGTGGTAAAATCATTGATCAGGACATTTATTCGTTGCAAGGAAGGAGCAGAGAAGAACTAGAAATTGCATTTCCTGCTGAAAATGTGTTGGAATGCTAAAAGCTGAAGCTTAAATATTTGAAATGATAGCTGAATATAGCTGAATGTAGCTGAAAATAGCGGAATACAGCTGAATTTAGCTGAATATAGCTGAAAAGATAAACTACCTGCTGAAAAGTGTTGAAGCCCAAAAGCGTTGAACTGAACTGCTGAACATCCTTGTTTAAATGGAAAAGTTGGAAGCAAAACTGCAACATCTAAATAATCCAAGAGATAAATTAAAAGCAGTAGTAGTTGCAGTAGTAGAAATAACAGTAATATGAGTGAAAGTTGTAGTAGTAGTAGAAATAACAGTAGTATGAGTAGAAGTAGTAGTCATAGTATTTGAAATTACAGTAGAAGTAGTAGTTGAAACTAGAAAATTTCGCGAGAAATTTTGAAAGTGTGGCTACTACTGCCGCAAGACGTCGCAAAATACATATAATATACATTACCGGTAGTGAGATGTATTATTGAGGTACATTATATATATATATATATATATATATATATATATATATATATAATGTATATGTATATGTAAAGGACCTCTGAGATTGTAAGGTATTTTAATAGTTTGTTCCTTTTGTTTGTCTTTTATTTTAGTCCGTTTTGTTACTGCAGTCGGTGCATTTCCGGTTGCGCTCTTATTTTGAAGGAACAAAAAACGGAAGTTGGTAGTAAGAAACGGAAGGGAAATGAAAAGTTGCCACAACAACGGAAAAGTGATAAAAAAGGTTACGGATCTGTTAGTTTAGCACCTGGCTGATATGGGCATAAGGTTTGTACCTGTTCAAGTTCATTTTTGAGAAAATATTGTTTTAGATTGTTTTGTTTGTATCAGAGTTTAAGCTAATCAACTGCTATTTCCGTTTTTCTTTATAGTTCTTATGGTGAGTTCAATAAAATTACGAACCATCAGTTAAAGACTCCAGACTATAATTCAGCCGGGGATGCTACAATATATATATATATATATATATATATATATATATACTATATATGCCAACATTAGCTGTGAGGGCTTGATGGTGTAAATATGAAAGGGACAGCACTTTGCTGCAACACGTGATTACATAAAAAAATACTGTGTACAATTGTGTATTTATTTTCTATTTAATACAATAATCCTCATTTGAGCTTTATGTTAAGATACAGTTAATTCATGGGGCTGTTATGTTGAAAGGGAAGACAGAAAGACAGACAGGTAGACAGACAGGAGGCGTTACAATGCCTTTGACTGAAGTCATATGTGTGTGCAGATTTTCTACCAAACCATCTGTTAAACCCCAGATTTAGAGGCAAACAGACCGCGTTCAAATCTCTAATATAGTACATTCACCAGAGAGGAAACAAGCAACCGATCGCACTGATATGCTTGAATATTTTTCTGGACTTAATAATGTGAATGTGAGCGTCAGTGGAGCTGTTAGTCCTGATTCAAAGTGACATACACGTGCACGCGACCGTATTAACACGCGCACACGCGGCCGTTCACGCGCACATAGACACACACAGTCAGTTAACTTTGTCTAACACAAAGCTAACTTCATGCTAGCAATCAAATTCACTTCTCTGTCTCTCCACTATGTTCACGTGACTGTAATTACACATGCGCGCGCACACACACGCGCGCACTTAGACACACACACACAGGGTGCATCCCAAGATCCTAAATTGTCGTTTCATCGCTCCTTGCTCCTCGCTTGAACCGGAAGTGGTTCTGCGCTGCCATCTTGACGGCCATCCCAAAGCTCTTATTCTGCTCTGAGGAGCGAGGATCGAGGAGCGAGGAGGGAAATCGGAGGAGCCATGATCGAGGAGCCCCGAGAGCAGGCTTCCAGGAAGTGTTTTAACGCTGGACACGGCCCCTCACTGTTCATCTGTTATGTGATTGGACGCTGCAGCTGAGCGACTGATGCTGGAGTTTAACACCAGAGTGAAGACGATCACAGATTAAAGTCAAGCTATATATTACATCTGTTTTCGTATTCACCATCTGGTTAAAATATGTTCATTGTAGGTCTGAACAACAAAAGGACCACAAACAACTCTTCAAAGATTTGATCTGTTTCCCTCAATAACTTTTATTATGTATGTAATTAAAATCAGAGAGCTGGAGAGAGGAAACACTTTTTTACAACACATAATGAAGAGAAACTATATTTATATTGTGGGTTATTTTATAATGATGTCACAATCAGAATTTCAAAACATACCGACGTAAATAATAAATAAATAAATAAGACGCATTCCGCTGGTAGAAATGGATCCTGCGCGTATAAGCAGGACACATCACAGTATATAAATACTCAATGCAGTTTATTAAACGGTAACAGACGACAGAGAAAACATCTCCACTCTGACACGCATGATCACTTTGTCTTTATTAATATAAGTAGTAGTTTAACACCATTAAATCAACTGAAAACATACGATCATTTTTATCAATATTTATTTAATATTTTATTTAATGAGTGTCATGAGAGAAAATTGTGGTCCGATTTAACATGGAGGTTGATGGAGCAGTTGGTCGGACTTCATGTCGCTTTCAGGCTTGCTGACAAAAAAGTATAAGTTTGTTGGATTCCACGACGCATGTGTACCACAAGCACAATATTTCCTACGTTTTCATATATAAATTATGTCTCAAAAGTAAATATTGTGGAGTGAATGGCAAAATACAAATACAAATACAGGGGTTAGTACAAAGCTCCTTCTCACTCTAGCGATGACATCACCACTCTAACCTGCGCCATACACACCCATTGTAAACTCTGAAATGGTTCCCAAATTTTCCTAAACTTGAACAATAATTACATGAAAACTGTGCTAGCTATCAAAAAATGCCCAATTGGGGAAATAAACTCCAGACTTTTGTCAACGTTTTAAACTTTAAATCATTTCTCTATGTTAAATTATGGCGAGTCACTATCGGCACAAAGATGAGTGTTTTTTTGTCTCTTCACGCCGAGACAATTTCTCGCCGTTTTTCGCGCTTTTCCGGAAAACGGCCGGTCGAATCTCTTAGAAAAGTCATTCCAGGCTATTCCTGATCAGGCCGCACGTTTTGATGTATTTTGACGCATGTGCGGGCAACGCCGCGGGAGGAGATACGGTCCAAAGTTTTGCGGAATAAGAAGAAAAACTAGAAATTGCATTTCCTGCTGAAAATGCGTTGGAATGCTAAAAGCTGAAGCTTAAAGCTGAAATATTTGAAAAGATAGCTGAATATAGCTTAAAATAGCGGAATATAGCTGAATTTAGCTGAAAATAGCTGAATATACAGAAAAGGCAAACTACCTACTGAAAAGTGTTGAAGCCAAAAAGCATTTAACTGAACTGCTGAAAAGCCTTGTTGTTTAAATGTATTATTGGAAAGGTTGGAAGCAAAACTGTATCATCTAAATAAATCAAGAGATGAATTATAATCCAAGAAAGGAGAGAGAGAGAGGGGTGGAGAGAGAGGGAGAGTAGTTGAAATAACAGTAGTATGAATAGAAGTAGTAGTAGTATTCGTATTAATAGCAGCAGTAGTAGTAGTAGTAGTAGTAGTAGTAGTATTAGTTGCAGTAGTAGGAGTAGGAGTAGTGGTAGTTGTAGGAGTAGCGGTAGTAGTATTAATCAAAATATTAGCAGCAGTAGTCAAAGTATTAGTAAGAACAGTAAGGATTTAATTCAACAATCCTCATTTGAGCTTTATGTTAAGATACAGTTCAATCATGGGGCTTTTAATTTGAAAGGGATGACAGAAAGACAGACAGGTAGACAGACAGGAGGAGGCCTCACAATGCCTTTGACTGAATATCTCCAAGTCATAATGTGTGTGCAGATTGTCTACAAAACCATCTGTTAAACACCAGATTTCGAGGTAAAAACATGCTTGAATCACCAAAATAGTACATTCAACAGAGAGGAATGACAGTAGTATAATAGTGGTACGTATGGGGGGTAGAGGGGCACTTCCGGTGGAGGAGGCACTCCACCGGAAGTGCCCCCTCCAAATTCAAACCGGAAACAGTTTGAATTTACTGTTACCTTTTAACTTGCCCCCATGTTCTTTTAGCTCCACTGGGGTTGCAACTGAAATGAGGTTAAATTGTTAAAACGAAAAGATAATCAAAATAGGCACATACATTTGAGACAGTGATTTACTATTACAATCCCAGTAATTTATGCATTGGCGGAGTCGGCGATTTTTTCCCCACGATTCCTTGCGGCTTCTGGCTGCTGCAGCAGTGTTGCTTTTTGCTTGTATTCTTTCTCTATATTTTTCATACATTCTTAAGATTATGGTTTGCTCCTCCGTTGTAAAATACGTTGCTCTCGGCGGCTTCTCCATGGTGCACAATTGGTGTAACGGAGTTAACTCCGCCCCTTTTATGTGCACGAGCACAGATCTAGATGAGACGCTCCTGGGTTCACTTAACGAGTTGATAACCGGCTTCGTGAGACCAATAAGCGAGACCGCGGACATCTGGTTAAGTGCAGCTGGATAACTGAGGGAAACCCCGGGTATGTTAATCCAGCTTCGTGAGACAGGCCTCTGGCCTCTGGTTGATTTTATCATCATCTCAACAAACTGAGCAAGAGCCTGCAAGGCCTAGAGCAGGTAAAACCAAACCTAAATATTCACAAATATGAAGAGGTCATTGCCATCATGTCCTTAGAGAGCTGAACATTTTAATAGCTGGATGGTTTAAATAGCTTATCATAATACGGGTAGATCAAATCAAGCATTCTGATTGGTTGAGAGTGAGTCACGGGGTGTATTTTATTCAGTCATAAAGTACTGTACAGCCTGTTTACTTTTAGAGTGTTCCATATCAGTGCGCACTTAAAATAACAGGTAGATTTAAATTGCGTGACCGTTAGTTGTCATTTCAAGCTTGACAGTTACCAAACATGTTTGGTGTAAACTTTGATATTGTCACGTCCGCAGTAACGACTCGCGGACGTTGGTTTCCTTAACTTGCAGGTTTATTGCTTGAGTGTTCACAGTATTGCAACGGGGCTCTTCGCTAACAGTAGCTCAAACGGAACAGCTAACAAGCTCACTTAGCATCCCCCACACTAGCATAACGAACGACAACACACACGTCACTTCCTCCCTAACCTAAAGATGAGGAATGAAAATGGTTTGATCACAAAATCGTGATAATTTCCAGTGAGAGATAATTACGTCGGTAAATTCCCGACGCGAGGCAAGTTCTCTAAACATCATGGAGGAGAAAAATGACAGAGAAAAGATGGACAGAAGCAGCGAGAGCACTTCTTTACATCGGTGTGGCTGAGTGTCATCCTCCACCCTGCTTTCAACCGGCAGTCATTTTTATAGTCCCGTATGTGCGTCCCGGGACTACTATTGGCTGAAATGCGATACACAACGTTTTGCTGGTGTAAGGGCCTGAGGGGAGGTGTGGTGGATGGAATCTACATTCCAGCCAGAAGGCTCCACCCACTCGTCAGGAGAGCATTGGGATCAGGTGTGGGACGAGACACACCTGATCCGGATCCCCCTCGTCAGGGAGGCTTACAAAAGCCAAGGAGGGGGAACGGAGCAAGAGGACAGGCGACGAGAGGAGGAGAGAGACTTCTCCTCTTTGTGAAGGTTGAGGATTGAGCCGGTAAGTCGGCTAGTGGCCCAGCTAAAAGACTGGAGTTCAGTAGATCACTGATAGAGCTCGGGACCGAGCTACGTTTTGGAGTTGTTTTATGTTTGTTTAATTAAAGTCCCTGTGAAACCTGCAGAACTGACTCTGCATATGATTGCTGCGCTGCCCTAACTCTGGTGTCCTCTGTGCCGTCCTGTTACACTGATGGAGAATGCGGGCAGGACCCTAGGGGTGGCGTAGCAGTCAAACAATGGAGGACCTAGTGCGAGAGTGGATGCGCATTTCTGCTGAACAGCAGACCCTGCACCGGACCATGATTCAAGAGCAACGACAGCACAACGCCCTTCTCCATGCAGAGGTCCAGAAGTGTTTGGCGGCCACCTCTCCAACACGAAGGGAGGAGACCGTGCAGCCTAATGTAGACGATGATGTAGAGGCCTACTTGACAGCCTTCGAGCGCACCGCTAAGAGGGAGGGCTGGCCTGACTATTCCTGGGCCGATCTGGTCGGGCCCTTCCTACTCGATCCGGCCCAGCAGGCATACCTCGACCTCCCTCCAGACCAGTCCAAGGTATACCCGGTCTTGAAGAAAGAAATCTTGGCGAGGTACGGCTACAGTTTAGCAGCAAGAGCCCAGACTTTCCATGACTGGAGGTTGAAACCAGAATTGCCAGCCAGGGCTCAAATGTATGACCTCGGCCGGGTAACCAAAGCTTGGCTGACATCTGACCCACAGGGACTAAGTGTCTTGGAGAGGGTCATGGTCTCTACCATATGAGGCCAAGAAAGTGACCAGTCAGCAGAACCCAGCCAACGTAGATGACCTGGTTAGCCTGGTGGAGAGCCAGAGGGTTACAGCCGAATTACTAAGACCAAGTCGGAGGTGAGCCGGAAATCCAGGAAAGAGGTACCAAGGGCTAGGAGGATGCAGGAACTGGAGGGTCCATGGTGAAGGTGACCACCCTCAACACATGATCTAAGGAACTGCTTTAAATGTGGAGAGCCAGGCCATACTAGATTATGCAACAAGGTACCCTGAGGCCATTCCCCTGAGGAACATGACCACAAAAACGATTGCTCGGGAGCTAGTCCATTTCTTCAGCAGAGTCGGAATCCCCAAGGAGATGTTGACGGACCAGGGCACCCCCTTCATGTCCAAGGTAATGAAAGACCTCTGCCGGCTCTTCAAGGTAAAACAGCTCCGCACCTCTGTCTATCATCCACAAACTGATGGTTTAGTTGAACGTTTTAACAAAACGTTGAAGTCAATGTTGAAGAAGGTTGTTGATAAAGACTGTCGTAACTGGGACCAGCTTCTGCCCTATGTTCTGTTTTCAATCAGGGAGGTTCCTCAAGCATCCACTGGCTTCTCCCCCTTTGAGCTGCTGTATGGGAGACAGCCCAGAGGGCTCCTTGACATAGCAAAAGAAGCCTGGGAGGAGCAACCAAGTCCTCATCGGAGCCTTGTGGAACATGTGGAGAAGATGCAGGCTCACATGAAGGATGTGTGGCCAATGGTGAGGGAACAGATGGCTCAAGAAGCACAAAGGAGAGTCTACAATCGGGGGGCCCAACCTCGGGAGTTCCAACCAGGGGACAAAGTGCTGGTCCTAATCCCCACCACTAACCACAAGTTCTTGGCCTCCTGGCAAGGGCCCTATGAGAAGGTAGGCCCAGTCAACTACAAGGTATGTCAGACTGGGCGACGCAAAACCTCCCACATATACCATGTTAATCTGCTGAAAAGGTGGTGCAGCCGAGATACGCTCCTGTGTTGTGTGTCCCCTGATGTGTTTCCTTCTCCAGGAAGGGAAGTGACTGAAGTAGTGTATGGCCCTGGCTTATCAAAAGCACAGCTACAACAAACCAGGGAGCTGGTGCAGCAGAATTTGGATGTTTTCTTTGCACAACCCGGGCGCACCTCCCTGGTGGAGCATCACATTAAAACCGAACCAGGTAGAAGGTAAAATTGCACTCCTACAGGATACCCGAAGCCAGAAGGGCAGCCATTGAAAAAGAGGTCCAGAAAATGTTGGCTCTAGGGGTGATAGAGGAATCTCACAGTGAGTGGAACAGCCCGGTTGTCCTGGTCCCTAAACCAGATAACCCCACCCGGTTCTGTAATGACTTCCGGAAATTAAATGAAATTTCAAAGTTTGACGCGTATCCTATGCCCAGGGTAGATGAGCTGATCGACCGCCTCGGGGAAGCCCGTTTCATCAGCACCCTGGACCTGACGAAGGGATATTCGGTACCCCTGGCTGAAACCTCGAGGGAAAAGACGGCCTTCGCCACCCCGTCAGGGCTGTATCACTACACTGTGCTGCCCTTCGGTCTGCATGGAGCCCCAGCCACGTTCCAGAGACTGATGGACCGGGTCCTGAAGCCGCATCGTGAGTATGCAGCTGCGTATATCGACGATGTGGTAATTCACAGTGACTCCTGGGACAGCCACCTGGGAAGACTGACAGCTGTCCTAGAAGCTCTCGGCAAGGCCGGCTTGACGGCAAACCCCAAAAAGTGCAAGCTTGGTCTGGAAGAAGCCGAATATCTGGGCTACACTATTGGGAGGGGCAACGTTAGGCCACAAGACCGCAAGGTCCAGGCGATCCAGGGCTGGCCACGCCCATCCACAAAGGCCCAGGTAAAGACATTTTTAGGTCTGACCTCATACTATGGTCGCTTCATCCCAAACTTCTCTACTGTAGCATCTCCCCTCACAGACTTGACCAAAGCCTCCCAGCCACTCAGGGTTAAGTGGACAGAAGAAGCGGAACAGGCCTTTAAGGGCCTAAAGGAGGCCCTCGGTTCACAGCCGGTATTGTTGACTTCAGCCGGGAGATGATCGTTCAAACGGATGCATCAAAGATGGGCATAGGGGCAGTACTCTCCCAGGAAGTTCAAGGTGAGGAACGTCCCATCATGTACATCAGTCGGAAGCTCAACCCAAGAGAACAAGGATATGCCACGGTGGAAAAGGAAGCCCTCGCCATAAAATGGGCACTAGAGGGCCTTCGGTATTACCTCTGGGGACGCCACTTCACTCTGGTGACCGACCATGCTCCCCTGGTGTGGATGGATAATAAGAGGTGTGAGGATGGATGGATGGATGGAATCTACATTCCAGCCAGAAGGCTCCACCTGTGGCACTGTTCAATGTTATGCATGACCGTTGATTGACATGTATGTTTAACCAATAGGATGCCCAGGTGGGGGAGCTGTGGACCAATAAGACGAGGGAGTGAATGTGTGGGCGGGACAGTCGGAGACGGGGTGAGCTCGAAATAAACATGTCAGCTTCAGTACACAGTCTGTCTCACGCGTATTATTAAGCGAACACGACATGGTGTCAGAAGTGCTGTGTAGCTAAAGCAGGATATGTACGAGGTACTACTGTAGGGACGTAGGTAAAAGTTCGGAAGAAGTGTTCGGTGAAGTTAGATGAGTGACAACGAGCAGGACGGGGAAGCAGCTAACGTTAGCATGGCGGCTAACACTCCCAGCGCTACGTTTAACATCCAGCCGCCGGAGCCCTTTGATTTTTCCAAGCCGAACGACTGGACAAAATGGATTCGGAGATTTGAGAGATTCCGTCAGGCAAGCAACCTATCTGCAAGCTCCGAAGTCAACCAGGTGAATACCTTGATATACTGCATGGGAGACGACGCAGATGACGTCTTGAGGGGCTTGAAACTAAGCGATGTAGACCAGCAGGTATACACAAAAGTGAGAGACGGATTGGAGTCTTTCTTCATTGTTAGAAAGAACATTGTGTATGAGCGCGCGTGGTTTAACATGCGCAAACAGGAGGCCAATGAAACAGTGGACGTTTTTGTAACTGCCTTACATGCATTAGCAGAGCACTGCAATTATGGGACATTACATGACGAGCTAATCAGGGATAGGATTGTAGTGGGACTGGCTGATGCAAGGCTCTCCGAACGCATGCAGATGGAGAAGGATTTAAACCTGGAAAAAGCCATTAACATGGCAAGGCAATCAGAGGAGATAAAAAAGCAACAAAACACATTGAGATGTGATGCCAGTAGTGTAGTGCAGATGGATGCAGCCACTGTGGACAGAATGTTCGAAGGCAGGAAACAAAAAGAGAGGCCCAAGTTTAACAAATTCAAAAGTGAGGGAGCAAAGCCACACTTTGGCAGCCAGAGTAAACATCCACATAGTTCCCAGTGCTACAAGTGTGGTGGCTCACCTCACCCTAGACATGAGTGCCCTGCCAACGATGCAAAATGTTATTCATGTGGGAAAAAAGGCCACTTTCAGCGTGTCTGTCGTGCAGGCGAAAATGTGGACGGTATCGAGACGGAGGAGGAGGATGAAAGTTTCTTCCTGGGTTCTGTGACGTCCGACAAAGCTGCATGGACCGCTAACATAGGAATAATGAATACCACAATCAGGTTCAAACTTGACACCGGAGCGGATGTTACTGCGGTGTCACAGTCTGATATGAACCGCATATTTTCGGGTACGCAGCAGCCGGTTCTCCAGAAAGCAGAGAGACCTTTGCTTGGTCCGGGACGGATGCCGCTGGATGTGTCAGGGTTCGCCAGACTGCAGCTGAGTAGTGGAGTCAAACAGACCATGCAGAAGGTTTATGTGGTCAAAAACCTGAGTACGCCCTTGCTTGGATTTCCAGCCATTACAGCCCTTGGCCTGCTCAAACGGGTTGACGGCATAGATTTGGACACTCTCAAGTCGACGTACCCTAGACTGTGCAGTGGGCTAGGTGAGGTGAAACGGGCGTATCACATAAAACTGAAACCAAATGCTGTGCCTTTCTCACTGAAAACCCCTAGGAGAATTCCCCTGCCGCTGGTGGGGAAAGTCAAGGAAGAGCTCCAGCAAATGGAGAAGCTGGGCGTCATCAGCCGGGTGGAGGAGCCAACAGATTGGTGTGCCGGTATGGTGGTCATACCAAAGAAAAACAGTACACGCCTGAGACTGTGTGTGGATTATACTGGCTTGAATGGGTATGTGTGCCGTGAAAAGTACATTCTGCCGTCTGTGGATCAGTCTCTTGGAATGCTAGCCGGAGCAAAGGTGTTCAGTAAATTGGATGCTAACATGGGGTTCTGGCAGATCCCCTTAGCCAAAGAGTCAGTCAGGTACACCACATTCATAACACCCTTCGGGCGGTTCCACTTCAACCGCCTTCCCTTTGGCATCAACTCGGCACCCGAACATTTTCAGTGCATGATGGCGGAGGTCATAGAGGGGTTGGAGGGTGTGGTCTGCCACATTGATGACGTACTAGTGTGGGGGCGGGACCAAGATGAGCATGACACTCGACTCCATGCGGTGCTACAAAGAGTAGAGAAAGCAGGCATCACCCTGAATGTGGAAAAATGTGACCTCTCCAAGAGCGAGATGGCCTTTTTGGGCCACATCATCTCAGCCACGGGCATCCGGCCCGATCCGAAGAAGACGGAGGCTATCACGGAGATGAAGGAGCCCACAAATGTGAGTGAGATGAGGAGTTTTCTCGGCATGGTCAACCAGCTGGGAAAGTTCATTCCTCAGCTGGCTGAAAAAGACAAAGCACTCCGCGATCTCCTCTCGAAAAAGAACTGCTGGGTGTGGGACACGGACCAGGTCAGGGCGTTTAAGGAGCTGAAGGAGGCACTTGCTTCTCCTCCAGTGCTGGCCATGTATGACCCAAACAGGGACACTAAAGTATCAGCCGATGCATCTTCGTATGGCTTGGGAGGCGTTATTCTCCAGAAGGTAAACGGTGAATGGGGTCCTGTGGCTTATGCATCGCGGTCACTCTCTCCAACGGAACAACGCTATGCACAAGTTGAAAAGGAGGCTCTGGGCCTCACATGGGCCTGTGAACGATTCCGGGATTTCCTCCTGGGAAAGCATTTCATCCTGGAGACCGACCATAAGTCAGGAGAGCATTGGGATCAGGTGTGGGACGAGACACACCTGATCCGGATCCCCCTCGTCAGGGAGGCTTACAAAAGCCAAGGAGGGGAACGGAGCAAGAGGACAGGCGACGAGAGGAGGAGGAGAGAGACTTCTCCTCTTTGTGAAGGTTAAGGATTGAGCCGGTAAGTTGGCTAGTGGCCCGGCTAAAAGACTGGAGTTCAGTAGACCACTGATAGAGCTCGGGACCGAGCTACGTTTTGGAGTTGTTTTATGTTTGTTTAATTAAAGTTCTTGTGAAACCTGCAGAACTAACTCTGCCTATGATTGCTGCGCTGCCCTAACTCTGGTGTCCTCTGTGCCGTCCTGTTGAAGACTGACAAACTGAAAGATCACGCAACTTCCCACGTCACTTCCGACGGTAAGCGTATTGCGTCACTTCCGGTTCCACCGTGTGTGTTGATAACGTACTTGTCTCAGCTCCAGCTAAACCGAGCTAATTGTGTGATATTCTCCAGTACAAGCGCCTGATCACCTGCTGTACATCTTTCACATCTAAACACTCAACTCTCTTCTTCTTTTAGCGGCTCACCGCTTGCATCTAACTGTCCTGTTTTCACTTTGTTTGTTCTGCTAATCGTTAGCTACCTCACTAGCAGCTAGCGATGTCTTCCTCCTCTCCCTCTTCTGCTCTCTCCTGCTCAGCGTGTCACATGTTTAGCTATTCCCCTGCCTTCTTTAATGATAACGATACATGTAAGAAGTGTAGTTTATTTGCTAGGTTGGCACGGCTCCGCACCATTGAAGCTCAGACGTTAGCTACGATAGCCATCCCAACTCCCATAGTCGGTGCGGACCAACTAGCTTTAGCTTCTGATAACGTTAACTGTTCCCCGGCAGCCCCCGAGCAGCCGAGGGACTGGGTGACTGTACGAGGGAGGCAGAAGCCGGGATCTAAGCAGTCCTCTGGACACCGCCACCCTCTCCCCGTTTCTAGCCTCTCGCCACTCAGCGGCACTGAGAAACCAACCTTGGTTGTCGGGAGCTCAATTGTTAGAAACGTGAAGATTGCGAAACCAGGGACCACAGTCAAATGTATTTCTGGGGCCAGGGCGGGCGACGTTGAGTCCTATTTAAAACTGTTGGCTAAAGACAAACGTAAATACAGTAAGATTGTAATACACGTCGGCTATAATGACTCCCGGCTTCGCCACTCGAAGTCACTAAAATCGGCGTGGAGTCGGTGTGTGCTTACGCCAAAACAATGGCGGACTCGGTAGTCTTCTCTGGCCCGCTCCCAAACACGGTGACTGATGAGATGTATAGCCGCATGTCAACTTTCCACCGTTGGTTGTCACGGTGGTGTCCAGCAAACAATGTGGGCTTCGTAGATAACTGGCGGTCTTTCCGGGGAAACCCAGGTCTGATTAGGGGTGACGGCATCCATCCCACTTCGGATGGAGCGGATCTCCTTTCTGCAAACATGACCAAGCTTATTGGTCGACTTCGTGCATGACAGACCAGGAAGCAGAAGCAGAGTTGTAGTCTTACACCCTTCTCTGCACTTCCTGCATTTTCTTTAGGGCAGCTGCCCACCTTTAACTCTATAGAGACTGTGTCTGTCCCACGGCCACTTACATTAATTAAATCAAAAGTAACCAAAAGAGGAGTTATAGAAAACAACCTCATAAAGGTTAACACCACTACTGCAATAGTGCAACACGATAGGAGAATTAAATGTGGACTCCTAAATATTAGATCTTTGTCTTCTAAAGCTGTATTAGTAAATGAATTAATATCAGACAACCATATTGATGTATTTTGTCTTACTGAAACCTGGCTGAGACATGAGGAATATGTCAGCCTAAATGAATCTACTCCTCCAAGTCATGTTAATATGCACATTCCTCGAGACACCGGCCGAGGAGGTGGAGTAGCTGCAATCTTTGACTCGGGTCTGTTGATGGGTCCTAAACCTGGATTGAACTGCAACTCATTTGAAAGCCTTGTTCTTAGTATTTCACATCCAACCTGGAAAACAGTACAGCCGATTCTGTTTGTGGTGGTATACCGGGCACCTGGTTTGTACTCCGAATTTATATCTGAATTTTCTGAGTTTTTGTCAAGTTTGGTCCTTAAGACTGATAAGGTTATTATTGTAGGGGATTTCAATATTCATGTGGATGTCAGCAATGATAGCCTTAGTGTTGCATTTAGCTTATTGTTGGATTCGATTGGCTTCTGTCAGAGAGTACAGGAACCGACTCACTGCTTTAACCACACCCTCGACCTTGTTCTTACATATGGCATTGATGTGGAGCATTTAGTAGTGTTTCCACAGAACCCTCTTTTATCAGACCATTGCCTTATAACTTTTGAGTTTATGCTACCAGATTGTACAGCGTTAGGCAAGAGTTTTTACACCAGATGTCTAACTGACGGTGCTGTTGCTAGATTTAAGGAAGCGATTCCTTCTGTATTTGATTCATTACCACGTCTCAATATAACAGAGGACTCCTGTGCTAACTTTACTCCCTCCCGGATTGATCAACTCGTTGATGGTGCTACTGGCTCACTGAGAGTGACACTGGACTCGATAGCCCCTCTAAAAAAGAGGATCATTAAGCAAAGGAGGCTCACTCCATGGTACAACCCTCAGACCCGCATATTGAAGCAAGCTTCACGGAAGCTTGAGGGCATATGGCGTTCCAACGGTCTGGTGGAGTCCCGGTTGGTTTGGCGGGATAGTCTGAGAACATATAAGAAGGCCCTCTGTAATGCCAGAGGAGCCTACTACTCATCACTAATAAAGAAAAACAAGAGCAACCCTAGGTTTCTCTTTAGCACTGTGGCCAGGCTGGCTGAGAGTCATAGCTCGGTGGATCCGTGTATTCCTATAGACCTCAGTAGTAATGACTTTATGAACTTCTTCAATGATAAGATTCTGGCTATTAGAGACAGGATCGGTGATCTCCTGCCCTCGACTACTGCCGGTCCATCCTCAGGTGGGATGGCCATGGAGGAGGCTGTGGGCCCTGTTGTGCGTCTGGATGGATTTTTTACCATCAACCTCGACCAACTGTCTTCAATGGTTTCTACTTCTAAATCTTCTACCTGTCTCCTAGACCCTGTTCCGACTAAGCTGTTTAAGGAAGTTTTACCTTTAATTAGCACCTCTCTACTAGATATTATAAATGGGTCTTTACTAATGGGTCATGTACCACAGTCTTTTAAAGTAGCTGTAATTAAACCTCTTCTTAAAAAGCCCACCCTGGATCCAGAGGTGTTGGCTAACTACAGACCTATCTCTAACCTTCCCTTCCTCTCTAAGATACTGGAGAAGGTAGTCGCAAATCAGTTGTGTGACTTTTTACATAACAATAGTTTATTTGAGGAATTTCAGTCAGGATTTAGAAAGCATCATAGCACAGAAACAGCACTAGTGACAATTACTAATGACCTTCTAGTTGCATCAGATAGGGGACTTGTCTCTGTACTTGTCCTGTTAGACCTTAGTGCAGCATTCAACACCATTGACCATGACATCTTATTACAGAGACTAGACCAGTCGATTGGTATTAAAGGTACAGCATTAAGCTGGTTTAAGTCGTATTTATCAGATAGATCTCAGTTTGTATTTGTAAACGATGAGGCCTCGATGACCACCGCCGTTCGTCATGGAGTACCACAAGGTTCTGTGCTTGGACCAATTTTATTCACCTTATATATGCTTCCTTTAGGCAATATTATCAGAAAACACTCCATAAACTTCCACTGTTATGCCGATGATACTCAACTATATCTGTCAATCAAGCCAGATGAAATCCACCAGGTCGCTAAACTTCAAGCGTGTCTTAAAGACATCAAGACCTGGATGACCTGCAACTTCCTGCTGCTGAACTCTGACAAGACTGAAGTCATTCTACTCGGCCCAGAACACCTCAGAAATCAACTATCTGACGATATGGTTTCCCTGGATGGCATCGCTCTGGCATCCACCACCACCGTAAGGAATCTCTGAGTTATTTTTGACCAGGACCTGTCCTTTGGCTCCCACGTGAAACAGATCTCAAGGACTGCCTTTTTTCACCTACGGAACATCTCAAAGATCCGGCACATCCTGTCTCAAAGTGATGCAGAAACATTGATCCACGCATTTGTTACTTCAAGACTGGATTACTGTAACTCCGTATTATCAGGCTGCTCCGGAAAGTCCCTTGGGTCTCTCCAGCTGATCCAGAATGCTGCAGCTCGTGTACTAACAAGGACTCGGAAGAGAGATCACATTACTCCTGTATTAGCTGCTCTCCACTGGCTTCCTGTAAGATCGAGAATTATATTTAAAATCCTCCTCCTCACCTATAAAGCCTTAGCTGGTGATGCACCATCATATCTTAAAGAGCTTATAGTGCCATATTACCCCACTAGAGCGTTACGCTCACTGAATGCAGGGTTACTTGTGGTTCCCAGAGTCTTAAAAAGTAGGTTGGGGGCTAGAGCTTTCAGTTATCGGGCTCCTCTTCTGTGGAATCAGCTTCCACTTTCAGTCCGGGGTGCAGACACGGTCACCTCATTTAAGAGTAGACTTAAGACTTTCCTCTTTGATAGCGCTTATACTTAGGGCTGTTTCAGGCTTATAGTTAGGGCTGGCTCAGGTTTGCCCTGGTCCAGCCCCTTGATATGCTGCTGTAGGCCTAGACTGCTGGGGGACATCTTAGGATACACTGAGCTCCTCTTCTCTTCCTCTTTCGCTCCTCTTCTCTTCCTTTTTCACTCCTCTCCTCTTTCTCTCCATCTGGATAAACTATTGTCCCTTCAATGCACATTACTAACTCTACTTTCCTTTTCCATGGATTCATGGCTGCCTGCCCCCCGGTCCTGCCCCGGGTCCTGCCCCCCGGTCCTGCCCCCCGGTCCTGCCATGGATCCATGGCTGCCTGGAACTGGTCCTGCCTGCTACCATGGCCCTGCTGATGGAACCGGCCTGGAACCGGTCCTACCTGCTGCCATGGCCCTGCTGATGGAACCGGCCTGGAACCGGTCTTACCCGCTGCCATGGCCCTTCTGATGCCCCCCTCCTCTCTACCGCCTTCTGCTTTATGGATTATCAGGATCATGGACCATGCCTAATACTCATTATATGAATAATTTCTGTCATATTTATTGAATGTGCTGTAACTACGCTATTCATTCTGGCCACATGACATCTATTGCTTCTGTCCATCCGGGGAGAGGGATCCTCCTCTGTTGCTCTCCCTCAGGTTTCTTCCCTTTTTTCCCTGTGAAAGGGTTTTTACTATCTCTTTAGGGGAGTTTTTCCTGATCCGATGTGAGGTCCCGGGACAGGGATGTTATGTGTACAGATTGTAAAGCCCTCCGAGGCAAACTTGTATTTGTGATGTTGGGCTATATAAAATAAACTAAACTGTTACACCGGCTACAACTAGTTTGTGCTGAAAGGCAGCTTACTATTACTATTTATAAAGTCGCAGGTACCCGTATTATAAAAGCAATAAGGTACTCGAGGCAGTACTGTGTCTACAATAATGTACAGTTCAAGGGTTTGCCGGCCCTCCGCTGCGCGTCGGGCCTAACAACTCCCTTGAACAATAGTTGGACTGCTGAAGCAGTCCAACTAATAAAGAAGTGGATAACAATAGTTGGAATGCTTCAATGCTGAAGCATTTCAACTAATAAAGAAGTGGATAACAATAGTTGGACTGCTGAAGCTTTCCAACTAAATAGTGTCTGACCCAATCTTTGGCGACATTCAGGATACACAACTGCATACAGTAGGCAAAAATATCAACAGGATCAAATTGGAACTGCAGCCAAGATTCAAAGCAAGTAGCTTTGCAACTTCTGTTACCGTTGCAACCCCGACCATTGAAGAAGCCAGAAGGCTAAGACATAATACAGGACAAAGTAGTTCATCTGCAAAGAACACCAGCCTTTGTTTGTGTTGCTCTCAAAGTCACACACTGGAGATGTGTCCACGATTGAAAGAGATGACACACAGGCACAAGATGAACTTTCTTAAGAAAAATGGAATCTGTTTCGGCTGCCTTTGTATTGGGCATATGAACAATTCAATTCAGTTTATTTTATATAGCCCAACATCACAAATACAAGTTTGCCTCGGAGGGCTTTACAATCTGTACACATAACATCCCTGTCCCGGGACCTCACATCGGATCAGGAAAAACTCTCCTAAAAAGATAATAAAAACCCTTTTGTAATGGAAATTTAATTAACCTTATCAATCTCCTTTAGAGAAAACAAATGCGATGTGAAACACTTAAATGTCTAAGTATTTATTAAACAGAAACAGAAAGTATTTATTAAACAGAACCACAGATGGCTCGGAGGTCTGACCAGGAAAAATAGTTCAACATGAGTTTTATACATCAACAATTATTATTGAAATGTTCTGCCTTGAACAATTACCAAAGTATTTACTCTTTTATCACTGTGTTATTTTGCTGTCTCTTGGAGTAACATTACTAAAATAACTATACAAAATATGGATCTATCTTTATAATAACCTACATATACATATTCCCCCTTTTGCTAAATCACCTCTGCTAATTTAGCAAAACAATGGAAGAGAGCACTTTGCAATTGTCTGGTCCGTCCATTCATCATTATCAAAACTGCACCAGATCATTAGTGAAAGATGTTTCTGAAGGCACACCCAGTGTTATGAGCTGAAAAGAGAAAACCCAAATAAGCCTTGCTTATAGCTGCAGCAGCATCTGCAGCATCACCTGTTGAAAGGGATCAGAAGCGTTAGCGTGAGCATCACTTTTCATACCACAGTCAGTTTTAGGCTTCTAGCTCAGCGCTCAGACCTGTTCAAAAGAAAACAACACAGTTATGCGGCTCTCCATCTGTTGGAGTAGGAAACAAGTTGCAGGATTAAGGTAAAAAACAGTAGTGAAACAAACAGCAGGTTGCTGTTACCCCCCATAGTCCTGAGTCAAAACTAATGTCATGAAACCGTCCCGTTGGTCAATGTACTGTGTGAACGGTGTGTCCAGTTAGCTAGTCCAAGTGTCGGAGCACCCAGTAATGTACTCTCTAGGTCAAAGAAAGCCTCACTCGAGGAGTCAGTCCAGGTCAGTTTGTCATGCGCAGAAAAGCTGTTTACCATGAATCATGGAAGAGAGGAATGCCTCTCTTTCTGAATAATTTGGGATCCACTATCTATAATATGACGTAATTTCTAAGAAGCTCATTTGTTTCTCAGTTTATGTTTTAGCCACAGCTTCAGTTGCCTGTATTCTTTTGGGAGAGAGAGTTTTGACCTCTGCTGTGATCACATGTCCCACGTATGAAACTTTAGACAGAGCGAATCGCACTTTTGTGTACGTCGCCTTTCTTACTGTACCGGTCCTTAGGAGCACATGAAGGCCTGAGATCAGAAAGCAGAGTCCGCGTGCGCAGCCAGCCAGCCATGTTCTCTCCATTCCTGGGCCTCGTGCCAAGGAAACATGTGGAATCGCCCCACGAACAACTCAGCTTGCTTGGGAGACAGAGACAGAAACAGAAACAGTACTCTTGGTCCAATAAATGTCCCTCATAAACAAACCCTCTATTTCTTCCTCATTCACTCCAAACCACACCTACTCACAACTCATCTGTGTGCGCTGCAGTGTAGTGAATGAACTTGCATGTGACTTTTACACGTGGTGAATGTTGTGAAGCAAAATCAGTCCGCTGTCATATTTCATTATTTGTTCGGTTTCTTGTCCGCTCACCATCAGGCCATCAGGGCCCGATGCGAGAATAATTCCAACTATGCACATTAAATCTCTGCCCAGCTAATTTATAGGGCAGCAATCAGACAGCAGAAATGCATGTCTGACTGTGATGTCATCAGATGAACAAGACAATAGCGTTGTCTACAGTTCACTAATTGATACACCAACCGAGCCAACCGTTCTGCAATATCTGCCACTTTCTCAGGAGGGACAGGTAAAGCAGAAGTTCTCACAATTGAGAGTAGGCTCCCGTGTCAATCAAATATGGAACATATTACCTTTAATAGTTAACATGACTTATGGTCATTTTTTATAACCTTAATTTTCATTCAAATATGTCTTATATGTGGGTGTGGGTGATGTCTGTCTAGTTTTTTAATGTGTGTATCGCATGCACAAGTTTGTCATAATCCAAATCAGAATTTGCTCACCCTTTGTGCTGAGGTGTGTGTGTCAAAAGGTCCTTCTCTAGGGTCCGTCCCGTCGACCCCCACTCCTCTCAGTCGGATTTCTTCCCCTTCGAGGAGCGTAGGACGGCGGGAGGGAGTCCCCAGCAGGATCCACACAACCATTCACCTCGGACAAAGAAAGATACAATTTAGCAGTGCATTCAGTTCCTTCATCCTTTCCCCTTGCAAAATCAGTCCGCTTTAAACGGGGCACAGTTCTTTCTTTCTTTCTTAGACTTCCTCTCATGTTCTACCGCTTCGTCTTTCTCTCTCTGATCCAAACACGCTCGGAGTTGCTCCAATTTCTCTAGGCTGAAACTGCCCTTCTCCGGAAAACCCATTTTTACCCATTCTTCCAATTGGTCCACAGTTTGTTTATCCTTCTCCCACATACATTGTATCACCGGAGATAATACTTTGTAAACAGGCCTTACAGGCGGCTCAGGCTGCACAGGCTTCACTTTGCTCTGATCTTTACCCATTTCTCCCACCAAAAAAACAACTATAGTTCCTTGTCTACCCTCCCTTCAGAACAATCTCATGTAATCAGGAAATGACACACGAGATCAACCTAAAAAGAAAGCCCACAAGTTCACCGGTTCTCCTAATCTCCAGTCCTGCTTACCGAAGCAGACCGGGACATGCCTGTCCAGCGCCCTGTTCGCGCGAGATTTTCCCAGGTTCTCTGATTACTTGTTTCCTGAATTACCTGAATGATCCGGTGCAACACACCAGGTTATCTAAAATCTGGTGCGATACACAAGATCAAACCTATAAGACTACAAGCATACCAGGACATCTCTGTCCAATGCCCTGTATTGCGCGAGCCTGTTTTCCCCAGGTTCTCTGATTACTTGTTTCCTTTAATCTGAATGATCCGGTGCAACACACCAGGTTATCTAAAATCTGGTGCGATACACAAGAACATTCCTATAAGACTACAAGCATACCAGGACATCTCTGTCCAACACCCTGTATTGTGCGAGCCTGTTTTTTTTCGGCCTTCCCAAGTGTCTGTTACATCACAAATGCTTTCTCACCGGGTGGAATTCTTTTTCCCAACTCAGGATTGGAGTGGCAATCTCAAAACCCCGTCCGAGGACAGCCTCTCACCTTTCGGGAGGAATCCCCTATCTAGTAGTGCACTTCTGTTGTCCAACGGAGTCCAGATTACACGTCCAATCCCATCCTCGTCGCCAATTGTAATGGAAATTTAATTAACCTTATCAATCTCCTTTAGAGAAAACAAATGCGATGTGAAACACTTAAATGTCTTTAAGTATTTATTAAACAGAAACTTGTAATAATTCAATTGAATGGGCAGAGCTCGTCACCACAGATGGCTCGGAGGTCTGACCAGGAAAAATAGTTCAACATGAGTTTTATACATCAACAATTATTATTGAAATGTTTGCCCCTTCCCCCAGTTTGTTCTGAAACCCTGATGAGGAGGCTTAATCTGAATGGAAGGAAAACCCGAATCCACTTACGGATCATGGGTTCAGGAGCAACAGTTTCCAGCTCCGTGTTGACTGATTTGGAGATTTCAAGTCTCACCGGGAAAAGGTTCTATGATTTGCCAGAGGTCTATACCCAGAAGAGAATGCCTGCAAGCACGGATAACCTCATCAAAGAAGAGGATATGGCAAAATGGCCATACTTGGATGGTGTTGGTGTTCCTAGAATTCAAGCTGATGTGGAGTTGTTGATAGGTACCAACGCCTCCAAAATGCTTGAGCCTTGGAGAGTAATCAACAGCCATGGAAATGGACCATATACCATTAAGATACTGTCAATGTTTGGGTCAACATACGTCTGCGAGTCTGTGTTTTCTACCCTGAAACACGTGAAATCAAAGCATCGATCTGTTCTGACTGACACCCATGTGAAAGAATTGCTTCGAGTGGCAACAACGGAATACAAGCCAGATTTGAAGAGGATTGTTCAAGGCAAGAATGCCAGAAGTCCCACTAAGCAACATGCATAGTAAAAGAAAAACGCTATTGTAAATTATTATATTTTGTGGACTATTAAGTTTGTGGACTTGGTTGAACTGAGAGTTTGTGTGTGTGAGACAGTGCACACAATGTTCATTGTTGAAAATGACTGGCCTGTGGTCTTAGTACTGTAGTCAGAGTCAAATTCTGTCATTATCATGTTGGTGTGTGACATTTACAATAAATCTGGCTGAGCAGAGGTCTGTGTGTGTGTGTGTGTGTGTGAGGAAGGGATGGGGTGATGTTCATGTGTGCCCATGTGTATGATGTGACTCTTTGCGGTAACACAGTAAAAAATCTTAGTCTCTGACTG
This sequence comes from Myoxocephalus aenaeus, assembly GCA_038501785.1. NCBI lineage: Eukaryota > Metazoa > Chordata > Actinopteri > Perciformes > Cottidae > Myoxocephalus > Myoxocephalus aenaeus. Next base: position 5,976,768 of record JBAMJR010000326.1, read on the forward strand.
GTTGGCCACCCCTGAGCTAGAGTCTTGTGAAAGTGAGATGTGCACAACAGCTTTTTGTGGCAATTCCTCAATGTCTGCAAGGGAAGGGTCCCTTCAAAGTCTGGATCTTTGTAAAGCAAATCGAAGTCAAGGTTGATTTCCAGCTGTTCTTTTATAATGTTGATCAGCCCAAAATCACTTGATTAGAGCGGGATAATGCTCCACATAATGATGTTTAGGACGGAGCCTAACCTCAGGGAAAACCTCTAGCAATGCCTGTCTATGATCACTGATTTTGCACACAAAATAGTCTAAGGTTTCATCAGTAAATGATGGGCACAATGCTAACTCTACCACCTCTTTCAACTCCATCAAAACTGCTGTTGAATGATCGTAGGGTGAATGAAAAGTCTAAAAGTATACTTGTTGTAGCAGCGTTCCGTCGTTGTTTTATTAAGCCGCTAAAGAGCTGCAGACACAGTGAGTTCCCCTTCCCACGCGCATGACAGGAGACTGTTCATTTCCTTTTCTTCGGTTTTTATTTTGAGCAGCAAAAAACGCTAACAGAATACACAAAAATTAATAAACGGTCTAAACGATCATAGGGTAAAATAACTATCTGCTCTCATGCCTAATGCAGCTCTTCCTTACACCATGGGTATTTTTTTTTTAGTTCGTCCGTGAACTTACATTTACGTTTCAGCATGGCTGCAGATGTCATGTGCTGTTGTAAACAATGCAACTAGTGGAGGTGGCAAGGTGCTCAGTGTTGCCAGATTGGAAATGGCGAAGTATCGTACCAAAGGCTCAAAATGGTCGTATTTGGAGGATAATTATCGTGCATCTGGCAACACTGAGATCGGTCGACCAATGACAGTTCTCTCTACAGTCAGAGCTTGCGCAAGAAGGTGGAACGTAAGGGAGATACCATTTCCAAAACTTGTAAGGGCGTAATAACTAGTTTGTGAAAGACCCAGAGAAACACAAATATCCAACGAGGCAAAATCCCGGACGTTTTTGGAATCCCTGCCGGACGCATTTTTTAGGTCTCGAAAAGAGGACATGTCCAGGAAAAAGAGGACGTTTGGTCACCCTAGCGTATGCTGATAAAATAAACCTGTTGTTCGAACCCTTTAAGCCCTGACCTTCAATCTCCGCTCTGATTCTACACAACAATGGTTCAATAGCCAGCACATATAGCATTCCTGAGAGAGAGCAGCCCTGTATCACCCCCCTATGCACTCTAAAAGGGCGCTGAGGCCTCCATTCATTGTCAGCACACTCTCAATGTCCTGGTACAACACCTTAATCTTAGCTATGAGACCTGGACTGAGGCCAAAACTCTCTAGAGTCTTCCAGAGGTGAAGGTGCTCAACCCGGTCAAAAGCCTTTTCCTGGTCTAACAAAATGAGACCAGTTTTAATACCCAAAGGACCAGAGATGTCCACGAATTAAGGACACATTGTCCAGTATACTCCTACCCGGGACGCAGTATGTCTGGTCCTTGTGGACGACCTTGTCCATCACCTCCCTCAGCCGGTTGGCCAGCGCTTTAGACAGGATCTTGTAGTCAGAGCAGAGAAGGGACACCGGACCCCAGTTCTTCATTTCCTGCAGATCTCCTTTTTTCGGAAGCAAAGTTATCACTGCCCTTCTGCAACTGAGCGGCAACATCATGTCTTTAAAACTCTCTCTAAAAACAGTTAAAAGATCCCCCCCATATCGCTCCAGAACTCTTTGTAGAGCTCTACCGGGATCCCGTCAATTCCCGGGGCCTTCCCCCCCTTCATGCCCTGCAGAGCCGCGTACAGTTCATCTGCCCCCAGAGGACGTGAGTTAGATCAAACTATCAACTGGATTAACGTTACAAACTTTTCGATATTTTTTGTTATGAGTGGAGCTAAAGGTTAGCCCAAAGTGCTAAAATGCTCATTTTCAGTCTCCCCCCATTCCAAGAAAAAAATAGTCTGGTTTTCTGAGCATTTTGGGTTTTCATTCGCTGTGAGCCATACCAGTAAAACGTGTTGGCTAGTGTTCATTAACCGTGTGTGTGTGTGTGTGTGTGTGTGTGTGTGTGTGTGTGTGTGTGTGTGTGTGTGTGTGTGGGGTAAATAAAAACCTAAAAAAATATAAATTACTTCTTTTCTTTTTTACCCATCTGTTTCAGTGAGTAAGATCTCTGGTATTATTATAGCAAATACACAAACATAACAAGATACTAGAACACTTACACAATACAATGAACATTGAAAATAAGTGTGTGATCTTATCTTCATTACAGACCAGCGAACCCCATTTTTAACTAACTATGGTATCAGTTATCCTGTAACCATATCCTGGACTAATAAAGTAGTGATGAGATGTAATAACTATAGCATTATAACATTACAGAAATAATCACTATACCATTAAAATAACTATAACATTACGTTACCATTAAAATAATAATAATGAATAGCATTATAACGTTACCATTAAAATATTATTAATAGCATTATAAACACTTACATTCTGTCAGTACACATGATGCGTTCAGGAGCTCTTATTGCGGATGAGTGATGCCGGACCATCACGCTCCAGCGGCCGCTTCAGGGACCACATGAGGATTATCGAGGTCCGGGTTCAGTGACGCACAGCTGGTGGACACAAACCCGTGCGTTATGTGTTTTTTTTTCACATGTAAACAACAACAACAACAACAACAACATAGAACACTTGAGAGGAGAACGTGAGGAACCGTATTTCCCACAGCTATGAAGGCATCATTCGCTGCAGCGTTACAGACGGGCAGGCAGACAGACGTCGCGCGTACCTCTTAACGGTACCGAACCGCTCTTATCGTCACCGGATCTTTACCGGATCCCCGCCGCTATGAACACGGAGGAGACTAATGTGGACCTGAAGGATGCGGATCCGGAGGTGGCGCCGGGTCCCTCAGCAGCTCCGGAGGAGGCTTCGGGTCCGGGTCCCGCTGCGGATGCTGATGCGACGGAGGCCGATGTGAGCGAAGCGGATCTGGACCAGGAGGACCAGGAGAAGCAGCCGATGACCGGAGGAGGAGACCGGGCGGAGGACGCTCCGTCGGCCGGAGGAGAGGAGCCGGTCCCGGTCCCGGTCCCGGAGAAGAACGGGTCCGTGAAGCTGAAGATCCCCGAAGACAAGGAGGAGAAATTCACCGGACTGAGCAAAGAGGAGCTGCTGAGGGTCGCAGGGACCCCGGGGTGAGGAGGCCCTGACATGTATGTATGTATATATATGTATGTATATATATATATATATATATATATATATATATATATATATATACATGTATATAAATATATACATAAATATATATACACACACACACGCACACACACACACACACACACACACACACACACGCACACACACACACACACACACACACACACACACACACACACACACACACACACACACACACACACACACACAAGCTGCTGAGGGTTAGCCCGGACACATGCTGTGTGTATGTGTACTATAATTAATATGAATGTCTCTCTCCTCTCCCTCTCTCCTCCCCCCAGCTGGGTGAGGACGCGCTGGGCGCTGCTGGTGTGGTTCTGGTTGTGCTGGTTTGGGCTGCTGGGAGGAGCCGTGCTCATCGTGCTGCAGGCTCCTCGCTGCAGAGAGCTGCCGTCCTCCAGCTGGTGGAGCGCAGGCCCGCTCTACCGCATCGGAGACGTGCGGGCCTTCAGCGCCGCCCGCGACCTGAAGGGTGAGCGGCGCGCACGGCATTCTGGGAAGGATCGTCAACGTATTCATAAAGATGTGAAGCAAGGCATTCTGGGAAGGATTGTTTACATATTCATAAAAATGTGAAGCAAGGCGGAACGGAAGTTGGAGAGCTATTGAACTCCTCCTCTTCTTCCTCCTCCTGTCTTCTTCCCTCTTCCTCCTCCCCCTCTCTTCCTCTTCCTCCCCCTCTGTCTTCTTCCCTCTTCCTCCTCCTCCTCCTCCTCCTCCTCTTCCTCCCCCCCCTTTCCTCCCCCCCAGGTGTGGAGCAGAACGTGGCCCACCTGTCCCAGATGAAGGTCCGGGGTCTGGTGATCGGTCCAATCCACGTGGCTCCTGCCGACGATGTCATGAATCTGAGGTTTGAGGAGGTCTCCTCTGAGTCTGGAACCCTGGACCAGTTCAAAGACCTGGTCCAGACTGCTCATAAGAATGGTGACGATCAATAATTAGAGTTATTCCATGTATATCAGTACATGTTTGACCTCTATGGAACCCTTATTGAATCCTTGTCTAGTTTACATGTGGTCTGTCTCTGCAGGTATTTCTGTGGTTCTGGATCTAACTCCAAACTATCAGGGTTCTTCTGGACCCTGGTTCTCCAACGGCAGCGTGACCAACGTAGCTGAGAGGCTGAAGGTGAGTCAGGGAGACAGACAGACACTGATCAGACAGATGCCATGTCTGTCTCTCTGTCCTCAGGCTGCTCTGGTCTCTGTCTCTACCAGCTGTCTGTCTCTCCCAACTGTCTGTCTCTCTGTCCTCAGGCTGCTCTGGTCTTCTGGGTGAAACAAGGCGTGGACGGGGTGCAGCTGTCGGGGGTGGAGCGAGTGGCCAGCATGGTGCCGTCTCTGTGGACCGACATCCGAACCATCGTTCAGAACGGGACGAAGGAGACTCCCAACAAGAGGTCAGAGACCAATCTGTCGAACCACTGAGTCCACTGGTACCTCTGGAACCATTGGTCCCACTGGTATCTCTGGAACCACTGAGTCCACTGGTACCTCTGGGACCTCTGAGTCCACTGGTACCTCTGGAACCATTGGGCCCACTGGAACCACTTGAACCAGGTCCAACAGGTCTAAGTCAGTTCGATCTAGAGGAGATTCATAAATGTAATTAGATTTCTATAATAAAGATAAACGACTAGAAACAGACGAAACGATAACAAAGACTAAATGTTCCAGAGTCCTGATCGGTGTCACCGAGCGCTCCGCGGCCGAAGACGTGTCCGCCCTCCTCAACTCCACCGGCGTGGACCTGCTGATCTCCGGGGTCCTCCTCCCTGGCGGCGCGGACGCCACGGAGCGCGCTCAGTCCGTCCTGCTATTGTACTCGTCCCACAGCCAGCTGAGGCTGGCCTGGAGCCTGGGGGGGCGGGGTCAGGGTCACCTGGCCTTGCTGGTGGGACCGGCTCTGGTCAGACTGCACCAGCTGCTGCTGCTCACGCTGCCGGGGACGCCAGTCTTCAACTACGGAGACGAGATTGGCCTGATGGACGAGGTGAGGACGGCTAGTCTGCAGGGACAGTCTCACTCTGACGGTGTTCATAATCAACAGGACTATTGATTATCACTGATTGCGATTGATTATCACTGATTGTGATTGATTATTACTGATTGATGTTCACATTTTATCATTTGTGTTGAAGGGCAACATGTTTCCCAGAATGCTTTGGGACTCTGACGAGGAGCTGAATGGGACTTTGAAGGTAAACAAACAAAAAATGGAGCTACTGAGACTAACATGAGGTCAAAGAGTACAAGTAATAGAAGTACTAGTAGTCCTAGTAGCAGCAATGCTGTTATTTGTGCTGGCAGTATCAGCAGTCACAGAAGTAGTGGTAACAGGATTACAAGTATTACAGCTATAGTACTAGCATTAATTATCGTGCTTGTAGTAGCAGTAGTACTATAACCAGGTTTACTAGTTATACTAACTAGTACTGGTACTTCTCGTGCCATCAGGAACTGTGCCAGCAGCCATTCCAGTAGTGGTAGCAGTAGTCGTGGTAGAGCAGTACCATTCTTAGTATTAGCAGCAGTATTTGTCACAATCTTAGTATTACAGCTTCTTCGGCAGTATTGTTAGTAGTACCTGCACCAGCAGCAGTACATTACATTTAGGTGACACTTTTATCCAAAGCAAAATTTTTGCTCTATACACCGTAGACACAGCAACTTGGGGTTAAGTATCTTGCTCAAGGACACATCGACGTAGATGAGCGGAGCTGGGGCCGGGGCTTGAACAACCTATCCTCTGATTGAAAGACGGGCATGCTAACCACTGAGCCACAGTCACCTCAGCAGTAGTAGTACCTGCAGCAGTAGTACTGTGTTGTGGTGCTCAGTACTGTCTCTGTGTAATGATCCAGGATGAGTGGGTGGAGCGTCGCTCGTGCCTCCGGTTCTTCAGCGCTCTGAGCGAGCTCCGCAGTAAAGAGCGCTCCCTGCTGTTCGGAGACTTTCTGCTGCTCTCTAACTCCTCCTCCTCGCTGGCGTACCTGCGCGTCTGGGATCAGAGCGAGCGCTACCTGGCCGCCTTCAACTGGGCGGAGGAGGCGGCGGTGCTGCGGCTGAGTGGCGCGGCGGCACTGCCTCGGCAGGCGGCGGTTGTCTTCAGCACCGATGGCGGCGCCCTGCCGGCCGACAGCAGCGTGGACCTGACGGAGCTGCGGCTCGGCCCCGGGGAGGCCGTGCTCCTCAGGTTTCCTTACACCGGCTAGCTGAAGATGCATTAAACGCCTCCATGTGTCCTCTGGTGTTCCATGGAGTTATGATTATTAATGTGACGTGAAAATAAACAATATGAAAAAAGACAAGCATCTAAAGTCTTGTTTCTGTCTTCACGGGAACATCCTCACTTCAGGTACAAGTACGCGGAGTACTTCAGTGTGGAAAGACAAGCAGATACTTACAATATGTGCATGAGATGTAGTAAAAAGTACAATATGTACCTCTGAGATGTAGTCAAACTTACAATATGTACCTCTGAGATGTAGTCAAACTTACAATATGTAACTCTGAGATGTAGTCAAACTTACAATATGTACCTCTGAGATGTAGTAAAAAGTACAATATGTGCCTGAGATGTAGTAAAAAGTACAGTAAAAAGTACTAATATTAATTGTATTAGTAATACTACAGTCTCGTGCAGTGGTTCTCAAATGGGGGTACGGGAGACTTTTTGTAATCTATTTAAAATTAGATTTTTTTCAGAATTTATTTGTGTATATTTTCAAAAGAAATCACTTTTATAACATTTTGATCATAACTATGAACATCCAGCATGATATGAGCAAGATTTCCCAAAAATGCCTCCTTGAGCGATCACTGAGTTTTTCAAACTGTATGGTTCAGGGCCTTGACAACATCCCACATACTAATAAGACACCTTTTTGGAAAGATTAGGACCTAAAGAATCGGAATATGCAACAATCACAATAAAACAAACCATTGGGCTGTTACGAAGGAGTTTCAGTCAAAAAACTGTGTTGCTCGGTTCAAAGATGGAAAAGTTATAACCTTTATGACAAAACATGGTCGGATTGTGGCATGCTAGGTATCCAACTGTGCATAGATTTCTGCTTAAGACGTGTGACACGTTCTAAGGAACCTCGCCCGATCACGGAAGCCGGCGCAGTCGAAAATGTCAAAGGGAGTAGTAGAGGAAAAAAACTGTCCGGCCACATTTGGATTTTTCAGGTACTAATCTACTATACACAAGGATTCGTAATGCTTTATTAGACTCCTACAAGCTCGTATGGTTACGAAGAGGTGTCTTTTATTGAAATCCAACTTTGTATAGTGTACTTATTAACGATCTAGTGAAACGTTACGGCCGCCGCCCGGAAGTGACAGCGAGGTTACGGGGTTTATGTAATTACATAAACTTAATGGTTACATTTTTCTGAGCCGATAGAACTCTTCCCACAAGGCTTTACTGCATTTCAGCAATGTAAAAGGAAGTTAATCAACATTGTGGTTCCAGAGATCCTTTAGGTAACGTCACTTGACTTATTCTTCTCTTTTCCTGTCTGATAACGGGCTCCGTGGGGATTGGGGCTTAAAAGGTTAATTCAAAAATCATAAAACAAAATAGTAATTTAATACATATTTAATAAAAAGTGTATAGTTCATAAACTGAATGTTATCTATTCAATATTAAATCAGACCCTGATGGCACAGTCCTGCAGGTCAAATCCAGCTGATTCCTTCACAAGCCTCGAAATGTTTTATAGACTCAGCGTGTCGTTCACAGTTTGTCCTGTCCACAGCAGGTGAACATCTAACCGACTGATGACCAGTGGCGGTGCGTCAATAGAGGGCGCTAGGGCGCCGCCCCTCCTAAAATTTTGCGATGAAAAAAAAAAAAGAAGAAGAAAAATAAATAATATATACTGTCAAAAAACATTATATATCAAATAATTTAAATAAGAAATATACCGTGTTGACGCGCTAAATGTGTGTGGGAGACCGTAAGCCCCTGTCAACAACCACTTAAGTTAAATATAATATATCGGCATTCATCATTACTGAGAAAAGCCCCTCCCCTCTCGGGGCGCCGGCCAAATGTGTGTCTATGGAAAGCTAACAAACATTTCACCCTCGTGACGGCAAGGACAGCTTCTCATTGGCGGATGAAACGTGAATCTTCGGGCGCACAAATCTGCGCCCTAGCCAATGACATCGTTTCTTATTGCAACGTGGTTGGACTATTCGTCCAATCAGAGACCTTTATCATTCCCTCACACCACATATAGCTCCCACGTAGCTACGCGAGCAACACAGCTAGCAGAGACTTTGATTATGTTAGTATGGCGACTGAAAACTCTGTGGTATCTCTCCGCGAAACACCTTTCAATCCACGATCAGATGTTGACAAGAAGAGGCTGAAAGAGTTGGGACCCGAACGTCCGGATTTAAATATTCAGCAGCAAAGCAGTGAAGCTACATGCATCAAGCTACATGCTAACCGGAGCTGCTAGCTGGAGGCTCCGTGTGCAGTGGCTCTGAGCAGCCGAGGAAGCGCCGGGCTGTGAAGGAAGATGAGCTTGAAGGATTGCTGCAGAAGTGAGTGTCAAAATCAGCAGATGCCTGTGTTAGAGTTTAATGTTTTATCTTTCCCACAGCAGAACACATGTTGGACATTGTTAGATTTGGGTGGATATCATATCAGGCTATAACTTTATCTAAAATACCAATTCAACCCCCAACAAGTTAGTGTGTGTGTGTGTGTGTGTGTGTGTGTGTGTGTGTGTGTGTGTGTGTGTGTGTGTGTCATAGCTACAGCCATTAAGGTGGCTCCTGGCCTTTTGTCTATGTTGCTGAGCCATCAAGACACACAAAACATAGTTTTTTGTCTGTAGTATGAAGCCTGTTTGTAGTAGATATTTCCCCACAACTTATCTTACTGTCTCTCTCTCTATATATTTATCTGTAGGTTTGTGACACCATACTTGGACACACCATGGAACGCTTTGCCTTCAAAGACCACCTCACCAGTGCCAACTTACTGCAGGGCCCCCAGTTTGAATGCTACGTCAATGTATTCCCTGAAGTTGCTCTGGCCACCACATTGAATGTTTCTTAAACCATTCTGCTCTGAACCTCTCATGCCCAAAGTTACAGTTTGTTGATAGTTGTTATTGGACAGTGTTGAGCACTGTGTTTTCTTGAAATAAAGCTTTGTTTTTTAGAATATTCTACTCCAAACCTCTTTTCTTCTCATTTTGGAGTGCTATTTAAACCGCGCCGCCCAACTGCGCCCCCCCCAAAAAAAATGTCACCAGCCGCCACTGCTGATGACTATATATATATATATATATATATATATATATATATATATATATATATATATATATGGATATATGGACTGGACTACATTATATAATTATATATATATATATATATATATATATATATATATATATATATATATATATATATATATAATTATATAATGTAGTCCAGTCCATATATCCATATATATATATATATAATTATATAATGTAGTCCAGTCATCAATATATATATATATATATTAGTGCTGTCATATTAGCGCGTTATTAACGGCGTTAACGCGAACCAATTTTAACGCCGTCAATTTAATTAACGCCGTTAACACATTTTAATTTTTCAATTTTTTTCTCGCCAGCACCACGCCGGATGTAGCTCAACCGGAAGCAAAACAATAGGCACGCCGTTTGGGCTTGGAAGCTAGGCTAACCTTACGGTTTGAAATGAATGAATGGTGAGCGCGATACGGCAAAATGAATGATAAGACGCTAATGAATGGAAAGTTTACTTTCAAAAAGTTGTCAGATGGTTCCCTTGACAAGATCAAAGTCCATGATAGCTCAGTTCACAATGACAAATGTGTCATTGTGAACTGAGCTATCATGGTAGCCTATCCAGTCTGAAATACCACTTGATGGCCAAGCACACAGCTGATCCCCCTTCGTCATAGCCAGACAAGAATGGATGACTTCGGACAGAAACGCATGGACACCACAACGAAGAGCAAACTTATTGCAGCCATAGCTAAATGGGTGGCTACTGCGTGTAGGCCTGTTAACGTTGTGGAGGACGAGGGTCTAGCTGATATAATACGCATCGCATCCAACGGCAGGACCTACGAATTGCCTTCGAGAGCCTGACTGCTATCTTCACAGCTCTCTCTCTCTCTCTCAAGCCCTTGTTTACCTGAAATGTGCACTTTATAATTTTATTTTGTAAACCCTTGTTTACCTGAAATGTGCACTTTATAATTGTATTTTGTACCGCCCTGTTTGGCAGTTGTTTTTCAATAAAATAAAACATTTGCATAAAGCAAGCCAATCCACTTTTTCATGTTGATAAGAGCATTAAAATGAAGAAAAAAAAATTGTGATTAATTGCGATTAATCGAGAGTTAACTATGACATAAATAGTCCTCACAGATGTCCTAAAGATGTCACACACGCACACACACAAACACAAACGTCACCACCGAACGCGACACGAATTGTTGCGTCGCGCTTACCGCTTCAGTTTGGTCGCGCGAGTGAAAAGAGGGTGTTCACACCAAACGCGACAAAGACAAACCGCGGCGCGAAAAATAGTTCGCGGAGCTTCTCAATGCTGATTCTCAACGCTGATTGGCTGACGCAACTATGACTCACGCGATTTTGGCGCCGGAGTTAGGAAATTTCAACTCTTGTCGTGTTGCGTCCTTCGCTCTGTTCGGCCCGCTTCAAACGTTCTGTTCGCGCCGCCTCAAACGCGTCAGTCGCGTCGCCCGGCGGAAATGTCGCGCCTTCGCTACCTGTCGCGTCTGTACATTGACTTTGCATGTAATCTGGTCGCGCGACAAAATCGAGTCGCGTCCGGTGTGAACACAGCATAACCCATCTTCAAATGGATTCCTTCTGTCTGCATCTTCCTCTTGGTCGCAGGAGTCAAAGCCTTCAGGGTCGTCCTCGTCGGCAAGATCGGCGCCACAGCTTCCTCCGTAGTAAAGTGTATCCTTTGCCATAATATCTCTTCTTTATGAGTGAACACACCAGCGTGTTTACAGAGCTCAGGTGTGTAGTTACATGCTGGTTCTTTGTGAGTTTCTTGAGTGTTCATTGATTCGTTGATTTAACCAAATGTTACAGCGGGGAGGGTATCTAGGAGAAAGAAGGTGTTTAATGCATATGGCTTTACTAATGAAAAAATTGCCAGAACCAGAATATCCATCTCAGTACATTTGCATGGAATTGTATTGAACTCAACCAATATGAGGGCAAGATACAGTCAGGTCCATAAATATTTGGACATTGACACATTTTTCATTATTTTGGCTCTGTACACCACAACAATGGAGTGCTTTAAGTGCAGACTTTCAGCTTTAATTTGAGGGTATTTACATCCAAATCAGGTGAACGGTGTAGGAACTACAACAAATGTATAAGTGACCACCCCGTTTTTAAGGGACCAAAAGTAATTGGACAATTGGCTGCTCAGATTCAGTTGATTCAGTTTTTTTCCGCTCCTAAGACTAATCTAGTTCTCGGACATCCATGGCTGAAGCAACATAACCCTCACATTGACTGGACCACAAGTAAGATCAGTGAATGGAGTAGTTTCTGTCATTCATCCTGCCTGCAGTCCGCGTTGCCTCCAATAGGGGTCAGTGTCGCTGTCCCGGAGTCTGCCCCTCCTGATATGTCTGGTGTGCCTGCGGAGTATCATGACCTCGGTGAGGTATTCAGTAAGAAGAAGGCTCTCTCTTTGCCACCCCATCGTCTTTACGATTGTGCTACCGGGTACCACCTTTCCCACAAGTCACTTGTACAACCTGTCACAACCTGAGAGAGAGACAATGGAGACGTATATTAATGACTCACTGGCTGCTGGCATTATCAGAGCATCCACCTCGTCTCTAGGGGCGGGTTTTTCCTTTGTCAGTAAAAAGGATAAGACTCTCCGCCCGTGTATTGACTTTCGGGGCTTGAACAACATCACTGTTAAAAATAAATACCCCCTGCTGCTAATCAGTTCTGCCTTCGAACCTCTACAGGGAGCCACCATCTTCAGCAAACTGGACCTAAGGAACGCTTACCACTTGGTATGAATTTGTGATGGAGACGAGTGGAAGACGGCATTCAATACACCACGGGGCCACTTCGAATACCTGGTAATGCCTTTCGGACTGACCAACGCACCTGCAGTGTTCCAAGCATTGGTGAACGATGTTTTGAGATTTTTTTTAACCGTTTTGTCTTTGTTTACCTTGATGACATTTTGATTTATTCCCATGATCTCTCAGAACATCAACATCATGTCCACCAAGTACTCCAGACTACTAGAGAACAAATTGTTCTTAAAAGCCAAGAAATGTGAGTTTCATGTCAGCTCCGTGGTATTTCTCGGCTACATCATCGAGAGTGGGCAAGTGAGGACGGACCCGGAAAAGACCAAAGGGGTGGCAGAGTGGCCCGAACCCTCCTCCAGGAAACGGTTCCTTGGTTTCGCCAATTTTTATCGCTGTTTTATCCGGGACTACAAGGCAAGGCAAGGCAAGTTTATTTGTATAGCACATTTCAACAACAAGGCGATTCAAAGTGCTTCACATAAAACCATTAAGAGCATCAAAACATAATGCAGAGAAAACAGGATTTAAAACAGTTAAGAAAACATTAAAACAGTAGAAAACAGGATTTAAAACAGTTAAGAAAACATTAAAACAGTCAAAAAGCTAAATAAAAAATTTAAATTGAATAAAAGTTGCAGTGCAGTTTAAGAAATAAAATGCAGTAGTGGGATGCAGCAATTGAATCTGGATCAATTAAAGGCAACAGCAAACAGAAAAGTCTTCAATCTGGATTTAAAGGAGCTGAGGGTCTCAGCAGACCTGCAGCTTTCTATACAGCAGAATTGCTGCTCCTTTGACCAGACTCACCTCTCCTGCTGTTCCTTTCCGGTAGTCCCCTGAGGCAGATCAAGCTTTCACCTTATTGAAGGACCGCTTCACCTCTGCACCAATTCTGGTGCAACCTGACTCTTCTCTGCAGTTTGTGGTTGAGGTTGATGCCTCAGACATTGGGGTGGGAGCGGTTCCCTCTCAACACTCTGGGCCTGGTCAGAAGTTGCATCCATGTGCTTTCTTTTCTCAACGCCTGTGTCCAGCAGAGAGCAACTATGATGTGGGTAACCAGGAGCTACTGGCAGTGAAGTTGGCTCTAGAGGAGTGGAGACATTGGCTGGAGGGATCAGAGACCCCTTTCATCGTGTGGACGGACCACAAGGATCTCGCCTACATCCAGTCAATCAAACGGCTGAATTCCCGTCAGGCCCGGTGGGCATTATTCTTTGACCGTTTCAACTTTACCATCACTTACCGTCCTGGGTCAGGGAACGTCAAGCCTGATGCCCTGTCTCGCCAGTTTTCCCTAAAGGAGGCCCCGAGTGGGTCGGATACTATCCTGCCCGCATTTTTGGTGGTGGGAGCTTTAACCTGGGAGTTGGAGTCAGCGGTTCGGGAGGCGCAACACGTGGATCCAGACCCAAGGCACAGTTCCTGCAAATCAGCTGTTTGTTCCCGGAGTTAGTCCACTCTCAGGTCCTGCAGTGGGGACATGCCTCTCGGTTCGCTTACCATCCAGGGATTAGTCAGACTTTGTCTCTCCTCAGACGACACCTCTGGTGGCCTACCATGGATAAAGACACAAAGGGATATGTCGTTGCCTGCCTGGTTTGTGCCCGGGGTAAGACCTCTCACCGACCACCTATAGGGTTGCTCCGCCTGTTACCAACGCCTGGTCGTCCTTGGTCTCACATCGGCGTGGACGTTGTCACCGGTCTACCCCTTTCTGATGGCATGACCACAATACTTACTATTGTGGACCGGTTCTCCAAGGCCGCCCATTTCATTGGCCTCCGGAAGCTTCCTTCAGCTTGTGAGACTGCGGTTCTCTTGACGAATCATGTCTTCCGCCTTCATTGCATTCCGTCGGACATCGTCTCAGACCGTGGCCCTCAGTTCATCTCCCAGGTTTGGAAGTTGTGCTGCCATGCTCTGGGAGCTACAGTCAGCCTGTCCTCTGGTTTTCACCCACAGACTAACGGACAGACTGAGAGGGCAAATCAGGATCTGGAGTCCACCATTCGTTGTGTTGCCGCTTCAAATCCAACTTCTTGGAATACTCACCTTAGTTGGATAGAGTATACACACAAATCTCTCTCTCCTCTCTATCACTGTTTTTTCTCCGTTCAAGGGATAGTTAGGCTATCAACCCCCACTGTTCCCAGCACAGGAGGAGGAGTTGGCTGTTCCATCTGTACAACATCATCTTCGACGCTGTCGCAAGATTTGGAAGGACACCAAGGCAGCGCTGTTAAGAACAGCTGAGAGAAACAAGAGGATTGCTGATAGTCACCGAACCCCGGCTCCCAACTACTCACCAGATCAGAGTGTTTGGTTATCTTCTAAGGACATTCCATTGAAGACTGACTCCAGGAAATTAACACCACGTTTCATTGGACCATATGTGATTGAGAGGATCATTAACCCCTCCACTGTCAGACTCATCCTCCCCAAATCTCTCAGGGTTCACCCTTCCTTTCATGTCTCCCAGCTGAAACCTGTCCTCACCAGTCCTCTGGTCCCACCGGCCGATCCCCTTCTCCCGCCCGGATCATTGACAACCATCCTGCCTTTACGGTCAGACGACTACTGGATGTTCGACGGCGAGGCCGGGGCTTTCAGTATCTGGTAGACTGGTAGGGTCCTGGGAACCTTGTTCCCGCATCCCGGACACTGACCTGGTCCGGGATTTTCATAAAGCACACCCTGACAAGCCCAGAAAATCGCCTGGAGGCTCTCGCTGAGGCGGGTACTGTCGTGTTTTCATCGAGTCTGTCAGCAGCTCCCCTGTGTTTCCTCTGACGCTCGTGCGTCTCCGTAAACAGGGATCTCGTATAGCAGAGACAACAACAAAGCAGTGGGCCCGGACTCTGTCTCTCTGTCACTGAGATCTTCAACACCTCCCTGGAGACATGCCACGTACCAGCCTGCTTCAAGGCCTCCACCATCATCCCCGTCCCCAAGAAACCCAGGATCACAGGACTCAATGACTACAGGCCCATCGCCTTGACCTCTGTGGTCATGAAGTCTTTTGAGCGCCTGCTCCTGTCCCACCTCAAAACCCTGACTGACCCTCTCCTGGACCCTCTGCAGTTTGCCTACAGGACCAACAGGTCTGTAGACGATGCTGTCAACATGGCCCTCCACTACATCCTCCAGTATCTGGACTCCCCAGGAACCTACGCCAGGATCCTGTTTGTGGACTTCAGCTCCGCCTTTAATATCATCATCCCGTCCCTGCTGCAGGACAAGCTCTCCCAGCGGCACGTGCCTGACTCCACCTGCAGGTGGATCACAGACTTCCTGTCTGACAGGGAAACACGTCTCAGGCTCTCGGACCATCAGCACCGGTTCCCCACAAGGCTGCGTTATTTCCCCTCTGCTCTTCTCGCTGTACACCAACAACTGCAGAGGATATTCTTCCTGAGGCAGCTGAAGAAATTCAACCTGCCAAAGAAAATGATGGTGCAATTCTACACTGCCATCGTTGAGTCCATCCTCTGCTCCTCCATCACCGTCTGGCACACCGCAGCCACTACCAAGGACAAGGGCATGCTGCAGCGCATCATCCACTCTGCTGAGAGGGTGATTGGCTGCAATCTGCCGTCCCTCCAGGGCCCTATTTTTCGTACCTGGCTAAACAAAGTCAGGAAAATGTCCTAATCTCCAGTTTAAATTAGCGAGATGATTGACATCAGGCTATCTGGGTTTCTTCACGGCTGATCCACGCTGAAACGGTCTCGTTAATTCTAGCCAGACGTCAATCCTCTGGATAAATGCGCGTGCCCGCTCCTCTTCAGAAGGGATAATAATCGAGCACTGACACCACGATCTTCTAATAGTACAATAGCAAATAAACTCAGAGGAACCTCTTTTTATTTCTCCGATGAGAAGCAGGAGATGATCATGAAGACATATGAGGAAGTCATTACCTTAATCATTCACAGCAAACGCGTTGTGAATATTCCAACGTTTTTGTAACATTGTTGCCGTGAACGCAGCTTAACACCGCCCCCGCTGCGAGACATAAGCGCCGCAAATATATCAGACAAGTTAAATGTCAGTGTTGGGAAAATGTATCCGCAAATTTTAAGTGCTTCATCACCCAGATCAATCAGATTATATTTACGAATAAATATATACTTATGAGGATATATGTACTGTATGCGCGTATGAATCATGTACTATATGTATATACATGTATGTGTATATTTCTATATAACTAGGAGTTTGAATATGTGTATGGGCGGATCAGTATATATGTATTATTCATAATCAGAAATTCAATCAATTGAAGTAGTGAAAATAAATTGTGTGTGATTCTCTGTATTCTTATCATGAGTCCACCTTAATCATGTTCTACAATAATGATATGTATGGTGTACTAATAACACTGTCATATAATTATGAGTGCTTTCAACACATCCATAAGTTTCTTAAGCGCTAAATAAACTTAAGAACAGCGCGGCATGCAGCGGGTCAGAGTCTCTGTCTGTGAGACGGGCGATCGGCTGCGCCGTGTGGTGATCAGTGTCCGCGGCTCGAGAAGCTCTCGTAAATAAATGATTCCTTGAAGGCAGAATCTATAGCGCCGCGTACAGGAAGTCATGATGATGTGAGAACGGATCTTGGCGATCTCAAAGAACTCTCTCCCAATAAAACTAATATAACTAATACCGCTCCTTCATCAATGAGGAAGTGAGCTGCCTTTTTTGTCCGGTGGGAGTGGCCAGCTTATCCAGTGAATTTCAGTAAGCCTGCCCGGGACCAGGTTTACATTTTTGGCTGTGTTGCTATGGTGATTTATCTAAGCTTGCTTCGAGAAACTGAATAAGCCTGACCTACATCATCTTATCCTGACAATTAGCCCACTAACTCAGTAAGCCAGGTACGAAAAATAGGGCCCAGGACTTGTTCGCTTCCAGGACTCTGAAGCGAGCTAGGAAGATTGTAGCTGAACCCTCTCACCCTGGACACAAACTGTTTGAGTCCCTTCCCTCTGGCAGGAGGCTGAGGTTCATCAGGACCAAGACCTCACGCCACACTAACAGTTTTTTCCCATCGGCAGTCGGGCTCATCAACAGAGCCCGGGTCCCCCACTGACTGATTGTTGTCGTTGATTGTTGATTGTTGTTTGTCTCGTCTAACGTCTCATGTCTAATGTATGCACCTTCCACCAAGAAAAATTCCTTGTTTGTGTAAACATTCCTGGCAAATAAACGGTTTCTGTTTCTGTTACATTAACCCGGGTCTTCCTGCCACACATCGCCAGATCGTTTTAATTCAATTAAATTCAATTCAGTTTATTTTATATAGCCCAACATCACAAATACAAGTTTGCCTCGGAGGTCTTTACAATCTGTACACATAACATCCCTGTCCCGGGACCTCACATCGGATCAGGAAAAACTCCCCTAAAGAGATAGTAAAAACCCTTTCACAGGGAAAAAAAGGGAAGAAACCTGAGGGAGAGCAACAGAGGAGGATCCCTCTCCCCGGATGGACAGAAGCAATAGATGTCATGTGGCCAGAATGAATAGCGTAGTTACAGCACATTCAATGAATATGACAGAAATTATTCATATAATGAGTATTAGGCATGGTCCATGATCCTGATAATCCATGAAGCAGAAGGCGGTAGAGAGGAGGGGGGCATCAGAAGGGCCATGGCAGCGGGTAAGACCGGTTCCAGGCCGGTTCCATCAGCAGGGCCATGGCAGCAGGTAGGACCGGTTCCAGGCCGGTTCCATCAGCAGGGCCATGGTAGCAGGCAGGACCAGTTCCAGGCATCCATGGATCCATGGCAGGACCGGGGGGCAGGACCGGGGGGCAGGACGGGGGGCAGGACCCGGTGCAGAACCCGGGGCAGGACCCGGGTCCAGGCAGCCATGAATCCATGGAAAAGGAAAGTAGAGTTAGTAATGTGCATTGAAGGGACAATAGTTTATCCAGATGGAGAGAAAGAGGAGAGGAGGAGTGAAAAAGGAAGAGAAGAGGAGCGAAAGAGGAAGAGAAGAGGAGCTCAGTGTATCCTAAGATGTCCCCCAGCAGTCTAGGCCTATAGCAGCATATCAAGGGGCTGGACCAGGGCAAACCTGAGCCAGCCCTAACTATAAGCCTGAAACAGCCCTAAGTATAAGCGCTATCAAAGAGGAAAGTCTTAAGTCTACTCTTAAATGAGGTGACCGTGTCTGCACCCCGGACTGAAAGTGGAAGCTGATTCCACAGAAGAGGAGCCCGATAACTGAAAGCTCTAGCCCCCAACCTACTTTTTAAGACTGTGGGAACCACAAGTAACCCTGCATTCAGTGAGCGTAACGCTCTAGTGGGGTAATATGGCACTATAAGCTCTTTAAGATATGATGGTGCATCACCAGCTAAGGCTTTATAGGTGAGGAGGAGGATTTTAAATATAATTCTCGATCTTACAGGAAGCCAGTGGAGAGCAGCTAATACAGGAGTAATGTGATCTCTCTTCCGAGTCCTTGTTAGTACACGAGCTGCAGCATTCTGGATCAGCTGGAGAGACCCAAGGGACTTTCCGGAGCAGCCTGATAATACGGAGTTACAGTAATCCAGTCTTGAAGTAACAAATGCGTGGATCAATGTTTCTGCATCACTTTGAGACAGGATGTGCCGGATCTTTGAGATGTTCCGTAGGTGAAAAAAGGCAGTCCTTGAGATCTGTTTCACGTGGGAGCCAAAGGACAGGTCCTGGTCAAAAATAACTCCGAGATTCCTTACGGTGGTGGTGGATGCCAGAGCGATGCCATCCAGGGAAACCATATCGTCAGATAGTTGATTTCTGAGGTGTTCTGGGCCGAGTAGAATGACTTCAGTCTTGTCAGAGTTCAGCAGCAGGAAGTTGCAGGTCATCCAGGTCTTGATGTCTTTAAGACACGCTTGAAGTTTAGCGACCTGGTGGATTTCATCTGGCTTGATTGACAGATATAGTTGAGTATCATCGGCATAACAGTGAAAGTTTATGGAGTGTTTTCTGATAATATTGCCTAAAGGAAGCATATATAAGGTGAATAAAATTGGTCCAAGCACAGAACCTTGTGGAACTCCATGACGAACGGCGGTGGTCATCGAGGCCTCATCGTTTACAAATACAAACTGAGATCTATCTGATAAATACGACTTAAACCAGCTTAATGCTGTACCTTTAATACCAATCGACTGGTCTAGTCTCTGTAATAAGATGTCATGGTCAATGGTGTCGAATGCTGCACTAAGGTCTAACAGGACAAGTACAGAGACAAGTCCCCTATCTGATGCAACTAGAAGGTCATTAGTAATTGTCACTAGTGCTGTCTCTGTGCTATGATGCTTTCTAAATCATGACTGAAATTCCTCAAATAAACTATTGTTATGTAAAAAGTCACACAACTGATTTGCGACTACCTTCTCCAGTGTCTTAGAGAGGAAGGGAAGGTTAGAGATAGGTCTGTAGTTAGCCAACACCTCTGGATCCAGGGTGGGCTTTTTAAGAAGAGGTTTAATTACAGCTACTTTAAAAGACTGTGGTACATGACCCATTAGTAAAGACCCATTTATAATATCTAGTAGAGAGGTGCTAATTAAAGGTAAAACTTCCTTAAACAGCTTAGTCGGAACAGGGTCTAGGAGACAGGTAGAAGATTTAGAAGTAGAAACCATTGAAGACAGTTGGTCGAGGTTGATGGTAAAAAATCCATCCAGACGCACAACAGGGCCCACAGCCTCCTCCATGGCCATCCCACCTGAGGATGGACCGGCAGTAGTCGAGGGCAGGAGATCACCGATCCTGTCTCTAATAGCCAGAATCTTATCATTGAAGAAGTTCATAAAGTCATTACTACTGAGGTCTATAGGAATACACGGATCCACCGAGCTATGACTCTCAGCCAGCCTGGCCACAGTGCTAAAGAGAAACCTAGGGTTGCTCTTGTTTTTCTTTATTAGTGATGAGTAGTAGGCTCCTCTGACATTACAGAGGGCCTTCTTATATGTTCTCAGACTATCCCGCCAAACCAACCGGGACTCCACCAGACCGTTGGAACGCCATATGCCCTCAAGCTTCCGTGAAGCTTGCTTCAATATGCGGGTCTGAGGGTTGTACCATGGAGCGAGCCTCCTTTGCTTAATGATCCTCTTTTTTAGAGGGGCTATCGAGTCCAGTGTCACTCTCAATGAGCCAGTAGCACCATCAACGAGTTGATCAATCCGGGAGGGAGTAAAGTTAGCACAGGAGTCCTCTGTTATATTGAGACGTGGTAATGAATCAAATACAGAAGGAATCGCTTCCTTAAATCTAGCAACAGCACCGTCAGTTAGACATCTGGTGTAAAAACTCTTGCCTAACGCTGTACAATCTGGTAGTATAAACTCAAAAGTTATAAGGCAATGGTCTGATAAAAGAGGGTTCTGTGGAAACACTACTAAATGCTCCACATCAATGCCATATGTAAGAACAAGGTCGAGGGTGTGGTTAAAGCAGTGAGTCGGTTCCTGTACTCTCTGACAGAAGCCAATCGAATCCAACAATAAGCTAAATGCAACACTAAGGTTATCATTGCTAACATCCACATGACAATCCCCTACAATAATAACCTTATCAGTCTTAAGGACCAAACTTGACAAAAACTCAGAAAATTCAGATATAAATTCGGAGTACAAACCAGGTGCCCGGTATACCACCACAAACAGAATCGGCTGTACTGTTTTCCAGGTTGGATGTGAAATACTAAGAACAAGGCTTTCAAATGAGTTGCAGTTCAATCCAGGTTTAGGACCCATCAACAGACCCGAGTCAAAGATGGCAGCTACTCCACCTCCTCGGCCGGTGTCTCGAGGAATGTGCATATTAACATGACTTGGAGGAGTAGATTCATTTAGGCTGACATATTCCTCATGTCTCAGCCAGGTTTCAGTAAGACAAAATACATCAATATGGTTGTCTGATATTAATTCATTTACTAATACAGCTTTAGAAGACAAAGATCTAATATTTAGGAGTCCACATTTAATTCTCCTATCGTGTTGCACTATTGCAGTAGTGGTGTTAACCTTTATGAGGTTATTTTCTATAACTCCTCTTTTGGTTACTTTTGATTTAATTAATGTAAGTGGCCATGGGACAGACACAGTCTCTATAGAGTTAAAGCTGGGCAGCTGCCCTAAAGAAAATGCAGGAAGTGCAGAGAAGGGTGTAAGACTACAACTCTGCTTCTGCTTCCTGGTCTGTCATGTACGAGGTCGACCAATAAGCTTGGTCATATTTGCAGAAAGGAGATCCGCTCCATCCGAAGTGGGATGGATGCCGTCACCCCTAATCAGACCTGGGTTTCCCCGGAAAGACCGCCAGTTATCTACGAAGCCCACATTGTTTGCTGGACACCACCGTGACAACCAGCGGTGGAAAGTTGACATGCGGCTATACATCTCATCAGTCACCGTGTTTGGGAGCGGGCCAGAGAAGACTACCGAGTCCGCCATTGTTTTGGCGTAAGCACACACCGACTCCACGCCGATTTTAGTGACTTCCGAGTGGCGAAGCCGGGAGTCATTAAAGCCGACGTGTATTACAATCTTACTGTATTTACGTTTGTCTTTAGCCAACAGTTTTAAATAGGTCTCAACGTCGCCCGCCCTGGCCCCAGAAATACATTTGACTGTGGTCCCTGGTTTCGCGATCTTCACGTTTCTAACAATTGAGCTCCCGACAACCAAGGTTGGTTTCTCAGTGCCGCTGAGTGGCGAGAGGCTAGAAACGGGAAGAGGGTGGCGGTGTCCAGAGGACTGCTTAGATCCCGGCTTCTGCCTCCCTCGTACAGTCACCCAGTCCCTCGGCTGCTCGGGGACTGCCGGGGAACAGTTAACGTTATCAGAAGCTAAAGCTAGTTGGTCCGCACCGACTATGGGAGTTGGGATGGCTATCGTAGCTAACGTCTGAGCTTCAATGGTGCGGAGCCGTGCATCTAACCCACTGAGACCTGCCTCCAACCTAGCAAATAAACTACACTTCTTACATGTATCGTTATCATTAAAGAAGGCAGGGGAATAGCTAAACATGTGACACGCTGAGCAGGAGAGAGCAGAAGAGGGAGAGGAGGAAGACATCGCTAGCTGCTAGTGAGGTAGCTAACGATCAGCAGAACAAACAAAGTGAAAACAGGACAGTTAGATGCAAGCGGTGAGCCGCTAAAAGAAGAAGAGAGTCGAGTGTTTAGATGTGAAAGATGTACAACAGGTGATCAGGCGCTTGTACTGGAGAATATCACACAATTAGCTCGGTTTAGCTGGAGCTGAGACAAGTACCTTATCAACACACACGGTGGAACCGGAAGTGACGCAATACGCTTACCGTCGGAAGTGACGTGGGAAGTGGGGAAGTCTACCACTATTCGTCGCCATAGTGGTAGATATGTATTCAGGCTGCCTTTTTTGACTCGTAAGCTTTTGTTCTCCGTCCCTGCTCACCCTGTTCCTTTTTGGCCTAGTGCTCCGGAATCCCTACTTGCTACCTGCCTGTTCACTCGCCGACGTCACTACGTTCACTCCTCGTTTCCCCGAAGACCCTAGCTTCCACCACCACCGGATTCAACCCTGCCCTGTTCTCTTTATTTTTGATTATTGTAAATAAATCCTTTTATTTTTCCCAACTTCACCCGTGACTCCCGTGTGCTGCATTTGGGTCCACGTTCGGCTTCCCGGCCCTGACAATGTGAAGTCTGGGTAAACATGGATTTGAATTCAATATGATTATCTGTCTGAAACCAGTGAAGGTACTAACAACATATAAGAGGCTTAGTGGTGTCCGTAAGGCAGGGCTTCAGTAGGAAAATGGTAAAGCAATGGAGACTTGATTAGACTACCAGTTTTATGCAATGAGAGGAATTATGGGGTCACAATAAATAAGTGAAATAGTCTAAGGGATTCAGGGGATTATACACTATCTGCGGAAAACACTGGGCAGGATGTCTGAACCTTTTCTCAAAATTATGGTAAATTAATGTTCAGAGAAGCCCCAAATCAGACCAGTCATAACCACAAAAACAACTATTGATGATAATGTCACCACCGCTCCGAGCAGTACAGATCTTGACGCAGACGGGGTAACTTATCTCAACACAACTAGATACAAACTGAGACTCTAAACACTAGAGACCGAGTTCACTGCGTCCTACAACTATTCTCCTCCCCTGAACTGCCAAGTAACAAAAGTTGTGCCACGTTGCATTATTTGTTGCCACCTCTCCAGTGTAATGACCCAGTACCGCCCTATTTCTCACCGTATGCTGCAAATTACACTTGTTTCACTGAATGGGTTAATGTGACAACATCACACAGAATAAAGTAGTATTGTAGCAGGGTTTGAGTCAATATTTCTCTGGTGGTCACAATAAATAGAAGTGTCGACTGGATAAATTATGCAGAATCGAATGGCATTTAGACATGTTGCTGGTGGAGGGGGAGGTGGTGTTGGGTCTGTAAAATGTTTGGCTCATCTTGTTGTATTTATATTCCCAACAAACACGTCACCATCGAGGAGATGGCTGAGAATGCAGGGATTTACAACCCCTTCAACAAACTGCTGGAATCATGGTTCAATTCCCCACCGAGATGGAGGAGTGGGGCAGCAGAGACTCCTGGTTTCCCCCCGGATTCCCCCCTGTCTGAACAAACTGATAACACTGGACTGTAAAACAATTATGATTCACACGCCAAAAATGAAGAGAAATTCAAGAGTGATGATTGCAGTACCATATCTGCAGGAGGGTCTTTTTGCTTATAGAAGGTTTTATCCTGCAAGAAAGTTTTCATCCTAATATAAACATCTTTACCTGATTATACGAGTTTATCCGGATATAAAACACTTTTTATCCTAAAATATGTTTGTTTTTATTTACCCCTAAATATAGGGTTTATAGATGTGATGATTTGTTTTCAAACGTTTTTCTTTAAATCAATGTTTATGCTGAGTATAAGGATGAGGGAAATGTTGGAAGAAAAAACAATTACTCTTAATCAATTACTGTTTCACTGTTATATTAATAATCATATGTTCTGTTTATTAATCATATACTGTGTAAAGGCTTGTGACTTCTCATTGAACTCTACCATGTTAAATCTTACATATGAACTCTGGCAAACTACTTGATAAAGTCAGGAGACAGTTTGTCTCTGTCTGAGGAACAGACAGTTCCTTGTTATCATATGACCATGCAAGCCAATCTAAAGACGTCATGGGAGCCTATGTTGATTGTTTATTTTAGAGTATTTAACTGACATCCCTCTGCTGGTTCATTGAGCAGTCTAGGATATGCAATTTGTGTGCCAGGGACACCAAGACCAGTCTGTGAAGGGGCGGGCGAAGGTCTTGGCCCATTGGGAAGGCTGTGGGGGGGTAGTCCGGGCAGAGTCCAGGGTTCCCCGTGTCCCAGGCTCTTGTCCTGGTGGGGTGACTGTGCCCCGGTAGGGGGCCAGCCTGTCTCTGTGCAGAGCGACTTTCCTTCCTGGTGGTGGCAGCTGGACCCTGTACACCACCTCTCCAAGTCTCTCCAGGACTCGGCAGGGCCCCACCCACTCACTATCAAGCTTTGGGCGCCCGCCCTTCTTCCTCTGAGGGCTAGACACCCAGACTAGCTCTCTGACTTCAAAATGTCGTCCTCTGACGTGCACGTCGTTGTTCCTCTTTTGCCTTGAGCCCGCACTGGCAAACTCGTGGGCAGACTCCAAGCGGTCCTGGAGTTTCCGAGCATAGTCGAGCCCCGGGGCACCCGCTGGGTCGTCAGGAGGTTTCCCCATCATCATCATCTCAGCTGGCGTCCGGATTTCTCTGCCGAGCATGAGAAGGGCAGGAAGTGGAGTCCTGCACAGCAGACCTGCAAGCCATCAGCACAAGAGGCACGTGGTCATCCCAGTCGCATTGGTGTTTAGCTGTCACTATGGCCAGCTGCTGTGCCAGCGTGCGGTAGAATCTCTCGACCAGCGCATCGCTCTGTGGGTGGAGGGGTGTAGTGCGGGTCTTGTGGGATCCCAGTTTGTCACACATGGCAGCGAAGACACAGGATTCAAAGTTTCTGCCCTGATCTGTGTGGATGACTTCAGGGGCCCCAAATCTGCTGAACGAATGTTCACCAGAGCATCCACAATCGTCTCTGCCTCCTGGTTCGGCATGCAGTAAGCTTCGGATCACTTAGTAAAATAGTCCATGGCAGTGAGGATGTAACGGTTACCTCTCTCTGAGTAAGGAAACGGTCCGAGAACATCAATCCCCAACCTCTCCGTGGAACACCCAGCCGGAAACTGCTGGAGCTGGGCATGAGATCTGTCTGCAGGGCCTTTCTTCGCCATGCAGCTGTCGCAGCGGCGGAAGTAGTCCTCCACATCCTGCCTATGTTGGCCCCAGTAGAACCCCTGGTGGAGGCGGCGGAGGCGACAGAGGGTCTTATGCCGTGTTCACACCAAAAGAGTTGGGAATTTTCACAACGCTTTTTTGCCTGAGTTTACTCGCTCGACTTTATGTGGTTAATTCACTTTTTCGCTGTTTCGTAACCATTGGCTGCGGAAAGGGGGCGGGGCTTATCTCCGTGTCTGTGAAAACATTTACCATTTCCGCCATTCACCATTGAAATAACCACTAGTTCTGCTTTATACTTGTTGAGGAAGTCCCACACACGTTGGAACATCAAACGCCCCCATGTCTGGGTTCATAATATTATCCGTAGTCCCACACAGCTCCGACTCCTCCAGGACGAGTGTCTGAATGAAGCCACTTCCAGCGCTCCTTCAGCAGATCAGCAGTTTGATTCAGCGACGGCAGGACTGCGGTGATGCCGGTCAGAGCTTTTCAACGCCGATTGGCTTTCGCAACTCCGCGTCGGGCGAATTATTCGCTGGAGTTGAAATATTGCAACGCCAGCGAAAAGGCGAATTTGCGAATATTCGCATCCATTTCGCCTCTATCGCGACGCCCGGCGAAAAAACACCCCGGCAGTGACGTGAAAGCTGCATGGCACTCCTCTGTCCAATCAAACACCACCCCTTTTTGCAGCAGGCAGAACAGTGGTACAGCTATGCAGGAAAACCCCCTCACAGAAAACACAGGGTTGGGCACACATCCTGACGGGGGCTGCGAGGCTGTGACGGCTGTGACGGCTGTGAGGCGGCAGCGGGGAACCAGACTCGGGCGCAATGGACTCGGGGACAATGGATTCGGGGTCACTGGACTCGGGACACTGGACTCGGGGGTGCCGGGAACAGGCCGGGGAGCCGGCAGGACAAGGGGCGGGATCGGTATTTATCAGCAGGGCCCTCAAGGAAAGAGGCGCGGCTGTGGGCGGAACTAACAGAAAACACAGGGTTAGGCACAAATCCTCACACATCTGCTCTCACTCGGTCTAAAACTGAAGTGGTGGGAGGTCCAACACAGCAAAACACACAAAATGGCTCTCACAATATATATAATAATATATATAACGCTATTTATATATAAGGAAATACTGCAACGTTTTGTCCACAGTGTTTTATTTTGAAAAATATATTGTTCCGGAAAGAACGTCCTTGTCCACGCGGGTCGACTTTATCGCTGGGGTTCGCTCGGTGACGTCACTCGCCGGTAAAGCGCGCCGCCGACGGGTCGGCCGGACTGTCCGCGCTTCTTCTCGGAGCGGCATCGCGGCATCAACGGAGCTCCCGCCCGGCCTGACGGGCACCGCTTCTCCCTGGGAGGAGGAGGATGGACGTAACTCCGGTACCGACTAACGGACAAGGAGCCCAGTGGACTCGGCGGAGGGGCAGCGGGGACTTGTGAGCGTCCAGGAGGAGGAGGAGGAGGAGCGGCAGCGGCAGCTGCAGCTGCGGGGAGCCGATCTGACCGACTCATCCTCCAGGGGAGGGAAGCAGCGCGGCGGCAGAGGAGCCCGAGAAGATGGGGTCGGTGTTCGGTCTCCTGTGGCTGTTCACCGGCTTCCTGCAGGGCGCGCGCGGCCAGGGCGTGTACGGTAAGCGCGTGACCACACCGGATTATGATGTTTATATGTCCGGTAAATATGCGGGTTTAACCCAGAATACCCCGCACCAGGTTGACCTTGTGAGCTGTGTGTGTGTGTGTGTGTGTGTGTGTGTGTGTGTGTGTGTGTGTGTGTGTGTGTGTGTGTGTGTGACCTGGAGACAGGTAGGCTGCTACACAGGAACACGCACCTGTGAAGACAAGGACCCCCTTCATTCAGGATCATCGCCCACTGTTGAGGCAGACCTGCAGGTCTACAGGGTCTCTGCAGGTCTACTGGGGCTCTGTGTGATGGTGATGAGGATGAGGAGGAGGATGATGATGATGATGATGATGATGAGGCCCCTCGTGTCCTCAGCCCCCTCGTGTCCTCAGCCCCCTCGTGTCCTACTCCCTTGGAAAGTGCAGCCTGTTTTATTCATGTACAATGTGTTGTATTCGTGGTATTCTGTGTTTTACTTCATGGAAACACAGTTTTCAGGTGTTAGTTTTGACTTCCTGTCCCGTCTGTCTTCTCGGGGTCTTTGTGGAGTCCTCTGAGGTATGAAGCCATCACAGTACAAGTACATGAAGTATTCACAGGAGGCAGTACTATCAGTGGTAATGCATTAACGTAGTACATGAAGTATTTACAGGAGGCAGTACTATCAGTGGTAATGCAGTAACGTAGTACATGAAGTATTTACAGGAGGCAGTACTATCAGTGGTAATGCAGTAACGCAGCAGCAGCGGCCTATTGGGGCTTTTATTGTGGAAATCTAAAACTCTGACCTTTTCTCACCAATCAATCAACCAACCAACCAACCAACCAATCAATCAGACCTTATAACCTCATGATATGGTAATATACCGTAATATCAGTCCTCAAAATAAAAGTGTTTCCTGTGTGACGTCGGCGCTCAGATTATCTGTAATCTCACATGTCACTCGAGGAGGAGGCGCGTTACATCACACACACACACACACACACACACACACACACACACACACACACACACACACACACAGTTTAGAGCGCTGACAGATCACAGAAACTCTGGCGTTCACTGATAAATCCTCCTCCTGTTCGGGGTAGGAAGGAGGAAAAGAGGGCGGAAGGGAAAGAGGGAAGAAGGGCCGGAGGAAAAGAAAGAGGGAAGCAGGGAAAGAGAGAGGGAATTTGAATAAACTGGATCAGATTGAACGTGTTACATTTTGTGACCTTAATAATACTCTATTATTCAGTTTAGTGAAGATATTATTATACATGTTGTCTGAAAAAAATATGTTTAAAATAAAATAATATGTATTTTTAAACATACACCGCGTTCCACATTATTAGGCAAATTGTATTTAAGGGTCATAAACATTAATTTTTTGGTTTTTCAATGAAACTCATGGATGGTATTGTGTCTCAGGGCTATTTGGATGATTGAAATCATCCAAATAGTAATAATAATAATAATTAGTTTGCCAGGTGAGCCCAATCAAAGGAAAACTACTTAAGAAGGATGTTCCACATTATTAAGCAAGCTAAATGTTTCAGGCGAAATGGGGAAGAAAAAGGATCTCTCTGCTGCTGAAAAGCGGCAAATAGTGCAATACCTTGGTCAAGGTATTACAACATTGGATATTTCCAAAAGAATTGCGCGTGATCATCGGACGGTGAATAAATTTGTCACCGATTCACAGCACAAGCGGGTTCGTTCAGACAAAGGCAAAATAAGGAAGATTTCTGCCAAACAAATGCGTAGGGTTAAGAGAGCAGCCACTAAAATGCCATTTAATAGCAGCAAACAGGTGTTTGAAGCCGCTGGTGTCTCGCGAACTTCAAGATGTAGGATGCTCAAGAGGTTTGCAAGTGTCCTTAAACCTGTTATTCGGCCACCCCTAAACCAAGCTCACAAGCAAAAAAGGTTGCAGTGGGCTCAGGACTACATGAAGACTAACTTTCAAACTGTTTTGTTTACGGATGAGTGCCGTGCAACCCTTGATGGTCCTGATGGATGGAGTAGTGGATGGTTGGTGAATGGCCACCATGTCCCAACAAGGCTGAGACGTCAACAAGGAGGTGGCGGAGTCATGTTTTGGGCCGGAATCATGGGGAGAGAGCTGGTAGGCCCCTTCAGGGTCCCTCAGGGTCCCTGACGGTGTGAAAATGACCTCGGCAAAGTATGTAGAGTTTCTGACTGAGCACTTTCTTCTGTGGTACAAAAAGAAGAACCGTGCCTTCCGTAGCAAAATCATATTCATGCATGACAATGCACCATGTCATGCTGCAAAGAATACCTCTGGGGCATTGGCTGCTATGGGCATAAAAGGAGAGAAACTCATGGTGTGGCCCCCATCTTCCCCTGACCTTAACCCTATTGAGAACCTTTGGAGCATCATCAAGCAAAAGATCTATGTGGGTGGAAGGCAGTTCACATCCAAGCAGGTGCTCTGGGAGGCTATTATGGCATCCTGCAAAGACATTAAAGCAGAAACTATCAAAGAACTCACAAGTTCAATGGATGCAAGAATTGTGAAGTTGATATCAAAGAAGGGGTCCTATGTTAACATGTAACTTGACCTGTTAAGATGTTTTTGATTCAAACTTTTCTTGATTTCAGTAAATATGACCTCCTAATACTGCAAATTCAACAAATGACAATTTTTTGTTCTTTACAACCTATAAAATATCTTGAAACTCTGAAATTCTGAAATTCTGCATAATAATTTGGAACACTGCATTTTGAGTTTTTTATTTTTGAAAAAAATACTGTTATCATTTGGAGGTTTGTTCAATCGAATTTGACTTATACTCTAACAGTTGATGACTTGAAAATGATACTGACTGACTGTGCATTACTATTTAGGAAAATCTGAGCAAAGTGTAATTTGCATAATAATGTGGAACGCGATGTATATAGATATAAACATATATAGATATATTCATTTTAACATATATATAGATATATATATATATATATCTATATATATATAGATATATATATATATATATATATATATATCTATATATATATAGATATAGATATATAAACATATATAGATACTAACATATATATATAAACATTAGGGGTGCAACAAGGAATCGATAAAATCGATAAGAATCGATTAGCAAAAGAGTTGGCAACGAATTTCATTATCGATTCGTTGTGTCGCGCGATTATTACGGCAGGCAATAATCCCAGCGTTTCTGAGATTGGAGTGAGATGCGGAGAAAAACTGAGGTCGTCATCTTCACAATAGAACATCTTTGATGTGTCAAGTCTTGGCCAATCAGTGTTAAGATGTCTGTGCGTGTGTGTGTGTGTGTGTGTGTGTATGTGTGTGTGTGTGTGTGTATGTGTGTCTTCTCCTTTGATGACATCATTATCGCTGCATATTTGATCTCTCTTTACCTTTTCTGGGAAATTACTGGGAAAAAACTCTGGGATTAATTATGATTGTTTTTTAATTTCCTCCTTCTCTCTCCAGCTTTTTCCCTCGCAGACAGGAAGTGTGTTCCTGTTTACCGCCCATTAGCTGGGTTTACTGTGTTAATATGTGTTAATGAGAGATAATGAGGAAGGAGCGTGGCACATTACTGGGAGCGCTGTTAACCCGCCTCCTGCTTCCTGCTCCATGAGCGGAGGAGGAGGAGGAGGCAGATCACAGCCTGAGAGGAGCTTTCAGTCAGTCTCCATGGTCCTCATCATGGTCGCAACAGGATAAATAAGTCAAAATCCACTGCAGCTGTTTAAATAACCGTTAAAGTGAACTGATGACTTGTGGTTCAACGGGCTGCCGGTGCGTTCAGGTGCCTGGCCTGTGATTGGACGCTTACAGAAACACGTTTTATGACGTCATCAGCATATAGTCAGTAAATGTAAAGACTCTTTTATAAGTCTGTCAACAATACTATAGTGTTGTAAAAACAGATGCAAAGATCATTTAAAGGAGATACATATTAAGATGATAGTGATAGTAAAGCATGAAAATATTCTGGTTTCTGCTCTCTGATCAGAGTGGGACATCCATCCAACTGTAGCGTAAACGTGAATAAACGCTGACAGTCTGACCTCTGACCTCTGGCTGTCACACTGCATGTTCGTCCCCGTTTAGGTGTGTTTGTTTTGCTGGTTGCTTGCCGCTGCCTGTTTGTGGAGGTGGAGACAGTGGAGTGACACTTCACGGCTCAGAGAACATCTCTGTTTGTGAACCAGCCAGCGTGGCAGCCTCTTTTCTGTTCCACTAAACATTTGGGTGAAGAAATTAATCAACATGTCTGTTTGGATTTATGTGGATCCTCCCGGCCGAACGCGACCAGTGGAGGAGAAGTAACCGCTCCAAGGAGGAGACGAGGAGGACTGACGAGGAGGAGAGGAAACAAGATGGGAGAAGGAGGAAACAAGAGAGGAGAGGAAACAAGAGGGGAGAGGAAACAAGAGATGATAAGAGGAAAAGAGAAACGAGAGGAGGAAAGAAGAGATGAGAGGAGGAAAGGAGAAACGAGAGGAAGAAACCAAACAGGAGAGGAGGAAACAAGAGGGGAGAGACGAAACAAGAGAGGAGAGGAGGAAAGAAAAGAGGAGAGGAGGACACAAGACAGGAGTGGAAACTAACTTCCTGAGGGAACAAACTTCCAGAGGAAAATAAGTCTGAGAGGAAAATAACTTCCAGAGGAAACACATTTCCAGAGGAAACAAACTTCCAGAGGAAAATGACTCCCAGAAAGAACTAACTTTGAGGAAACAAACTTCCAAAGGAAACTAACTCCGAGAGGGAACCAACTCCCAGAGGAAACAAATTTTCAGAGGAAACAAATTTCCCGAGAAAACACACTTCCGTTCTCATGGTTCCACATGTTTTTAGATGCGTTCATCTCTTTAGATCTTGTGAGGAGAGGAGAGAAGGGGACAGGACAAGGAAACAAGGGAAAGAGACGAGGAAACATGTAACAATAATGTGTTATTGTGAATGACAGATGTATGTGTGTGTGAACAGAGATGTGTGTGTGTGTGTGTGTGTGTGTGTGTGTGTGTGTGTGTGTGTGTGTGTGTGCGCGCGCTGAGGGTTTAGCAGATCAAAGAGGAGGAACGTTAGCCGCATCACAGCTAGTCTTCATCTTGAGGAGACTTCTCTCTCTGTGAGGATTAAGTTCATGTTTGGAGAATAATCCTCCGTGTTCTTCTGTCAGCTGTCAGCCGGATTCAGCCTCCAGGAGGCAGGACACAGGAGACAGGAGGTAGGACACAGGAGACAGCTGGAGGTGAACAGGAGTCAGGAGGCAGGAGACAGGAGGCAGGAGACAGCTGGATGTGGTGTGGCGTGGCTTAGCATGGCGTGATGTGGCTTAGCGTGGCGTGATGTGGCATGGCTTAGCGTGATGTGGCGTGGCTTGGCGTGGCGTAAAGTGGCGTGGCTTAGCGTGGCGTGATGTGGCGTAGCGTGATGTGGCTTAGCATGGTGTGGCGTGATGTGGCGTGGCTTAGCGTGATGTGGCGTGGCTTGGCGTGGCGTAAAGTGGCGTGGCTTAGCGTGGCGTGATGTGGCGTAGCGTGATGTGGCTTAGCATGGTGTGATGTGGCGTGGCTTAGCGTGGCGTGATGTGGCGTAGCTTGGTTTAGCGTGGCGTGATGTGGCATGGCTTAGCGTGATGTGGCGTGGCGTAAAGTGTCGTGGCTTAGCGTGGCGTGATGTGGCGTGGCTTAGTGTGGTATGATGTGGCGTGACGTGGCGTGGCTTAGCGTGGTGTGGCGTGGCTTAGCGTGGTGTGATGTGGCGTGGCTTAGCGTGATGTGGCTTAGCGTGGTGTGGCGTGATTTGGCGTGGCATGGCTTAGCGTGGCGTGATGGGGCGTGGCTTAGCTTGGTTTAGCGTGGCGTGATGTGATGTGGCTTAGCGTGGTGTGGCGTGGCTTAGCATGGCGTGGCTTAGCGTGGCGTGATGTGGCATGGCTTAGCGTGGCGTGATGTGGCGTGGCTTGGCGTGATGTTGCGTGGCGTAATGTGGCGTGGCTTAGCGTGGTCTGGTGTGATGTGGTGTGATCTGGCATGATGTGGCTTAGTGTGATGTCATGTGGCGTAGCATGATGTGGCTTAGCGTGATGTGGCGTAGCGTGATGTGGCGTGGCTTGATGTGATGTGGTTTAGCGTGTCGTGATGTGGCATGGTGTAGCGTGATGTGGTTTAGCGTGTCGTGATGTGGCATGGTGTAGCGTGATGTGGTTTAGCGTGATGTGATGTGGCGTGGCAACAGTACTGGTGCATAGGGTACGGTATTACGCATACTATACTGGTGCGTAGGGTACAGTGAACTTATTAACAAGGACTCCTGGAATCTGCGCAAAGACCTTTATTTAATTACTAGGCCAGTCACTATATTGCGGGCTCAGACGCATAACAATGGAACATTATAATAAAATAAATAACCACTAGTTCTGCTTTATACTTGTTGTGGAAGTCCCAAAAATGTCGGAACATCAAATGCCCTTGCCGTTTGGGTTCATAACACCATCCGTAGTCGCACACAGCTCGGTGAATTTCACTGACTCCTCCAGGAACTGCGTCTGGCTTATCTCCGTAAAACAGATACCGTTTCCGCCATCCACCATGGAAATAACCACTGCTTTATACTTGTAGCGGCGTTCCGTCGGCGTCGTTTTCATTCAGCCGCTAAAGAGCTGCAGACACATTGAGTTCCCCTTCTCACGCGAATGACAGGAGACCGTTCATTTCCTTTTCTTCGGTTTTATTTTGAGCAGCAAAAAACACTAACAAAATACACAAAAACTAATAAACGGTCAAAACGATCACATGATCATACGGTAAAAGAACTATCTGCTCTCATACCTAATGCAGCTCATTTCCAGCACCTGCTGCCGTCATGACGTCATTAAATTACCTGGCTCGAGCGTCAGTCATTACCATAAACATCTTTCACATATAATTCCTAAACCGTGAGCATAATTCTGAATATTAAATTATAAACACTCCTGAAATTTCATTTAACCAAAAATCACACTTACAATACTTGTTGTGTAAATTCCACATACGTCGGAACATCAAACGCCATCGTGTCTGGGTTCATAATATTATCCGTAGCAGTGTTTCCCCTAGGTTTACAGCTTCGGGGGGGGGGGGGGGGGGGGGGACGGATGGACAGACGGACATACTACATAGTGGTACCTCACAGTACTACTAGTGACTCCATCTGTGCTTTCATAAATAATAGAATAAAGAACATTGCAATCACTTTCAAGTAAACCAGATCGCTCACACCAGATCACTGTGTTAGAAAAATGGTGGTAACACTCTCGATATGCAAAGTCAGAAACGTCATTTATGGAGCTCCGCAGGCTGTTTGTCTTGACCTGAAAATACATTAACTGTTAGGCTTTACAAGTGATAGCTGATAGCTTAAAATAGTGATAGCTTAAAGCAGCAAATCCCATTGTGAAAAGCACGCAACATATCTTTCGCCGCTCTCTCTCTCTGTCCACTGTGTGCTCACTGTGTGCAGCGCATCGAGGCGGACCTCCGGTGTGCGCGTCACAGAACAGAGCAGAGAAGTAGACGCGCGACCATGGAGAGACAGAAATGACATGCTGTCGTGTAGATACGATCAATAACATACGGCCGTTTAGTTTGTTTAATAACAGAACAAGGTGCAGACCTGTTCTATAGGAAAGGGAACCTTAATTAAATAACTTCTGTAGAAAAAATTACAGGGGGCGGGGGGTTTATAACGGTAGGGGAAACACTGCGTCTGAATGACGGCCGCTACCAGCGCTACTTCAGGCGGAGCAGCAACAGTTTGATTCAGCAACGGTAAGACGGCGGTGGGGACGGGCGGAGCTTCTCAACGCTG
Organism: Myoxocephalus aenaeus; assembly: GCA_038501785.1. Taxonomy (NCBI): domain Eukaryota; kingdom Metazoa; phylum Chordata; class Actinopteri; order Perciformes; family Cottidae; genus Myoxocephalus; species Myoxocephalus aenaeus. The sequence goes on from JBAMJR010000326.1 coordinate 6,011,944, forward strand.
ATTCTCAACGCTGATTGGCTGATTTTGTTGAGAAATTTCAACTCGCGCGAATTCGTGCCGCGTCCAACACTCTGTTCGGCCCGCGTCAAACACGCTATTTGCGCCGCCTCGGCGGAAAATTTGCGTCTTTGCATTAACTTTGCATGTAATCTACTCGCGCGAATAATTCGCGCCGCGTTTGGTGTGAACACGGCATTAGGACAAGATGAACCCTAAAGTCTTTTAAGGACCCCTGAGACCTGACAAAAGACCCTGTGGAACCTCCTTTAAGGATCTTAACAACCTCCTTAAGGACCTCTAGTCACTCCTAAAGGACAGCTAGAACCCTAAAGTCTTTCAAGGACTCCTTACAATATCCTAAAGACCTGGTGGAACCTCTTTAATGATCGTAACAACGTAAAGAATGTGAACCTTTAGAACCTCTGTAACCTTCTGAAGGATTTCTAGAATGAGCTCAAGGGCCTGAAACCTCTCAAACACTTCATGGATGACCTCATCGCGTGAGCGACTAATCAGAGAAGGGAGACACGGAGCTGCCTCACAGGGATTGGTCCTTCCTGTGACGTATATAAATGACAGCGTAGAGCCATCTCAGTCCTGTTTGTTGCTTTTCATTCATCCCCCTCCTCATTACGTATGCAGAAGGAGCCCCGTGCTGTCGGACAATCAGATGTCTGCTGTTATTTTTAGCCGGCCCACTGACTCAGTAGCTTCCTCTGAAAAATCCTTGGCTCCAGAAATAGAGCGAGAGAGCTTAAGTAACACAGAGCGAGAGAGGATGTAAAACCGTTCTTTGACATGAATAAAACAGATGAGATAAATCTGACCTGAGATCAGTGGACAGAGACAGTGAATCTGAGTGAGACGGAGACAGATAGAGGTTTTAATATTTAGTTTCGTGTCTGACTGTCTTCTCTCTCCACTTTCTGCTCTTTGACATGAATAAGTGAAAAGTGGAGGAAACAGTCGTGATCCCTGCATGACCTCTAGTTTTACTTTGGAGTTTCACAGGTCTCAGATCAGCTCACGGATTGATCTGATTGGACGATTTAATGTCCTCGTTCTGTGTTACATGAATGTTCAATAACGACTAAATTACTTATTTTACTCACTAAAAACTACAATCAACCTCTAGAGACTAACATGAAGTCATGTGACCGTGGTGGAGTTCCTCTATAGACTAACATGAAGTCATGTGCCCCTGTGGAGTTCCTCTAGAGACTAACATGAAGTCATGTGACCGTGGTGGAGTTCCTCTATAGACTAACATGAAGTCATGTGCCCCTGTGTAGTTCCTCTATAGACTAACATGAAGTCATGTGACCGTGGTGGAGTTCCTCTAGAGACTAACATGAAGTCATGTGACCGTGGTGGAGTTCCTCTCGAGACTAATATGAAGTCATGTGACCGTGGTGGAGTTCCTCTAGAGACTAACATGAAGTCATGTGACCGTGGTGGAGTTCCTCTGTAGATTAACGGAGATATATATATATGTATACATACATCTTCTGGTCCCCCCCCGCCCCCTCGTGAGCTAACAGCAAGCTAGCGCAGACCTGCTTACAGTGTCCACAGGGAAAGTCTGCAGCTGCTTCTTCTTCAAGTTTAAATGGCGGATCGCAACCAACTTGACTAGGTGCATACCGCCACCTAGTGTACCGGAGTGTGCAGATTCAGGGTGCTGCTGCTGAGGATTGTCTCTGTGAGGAATCACACGTACAGAACCCCTAGCTGGCCGTCACCATGTAGTTTAACCGGCTTTTCTACCATAGAGAGAAACAGAGGTGAAATCTCATATGTATATACATATGTATGTATGTGTGTATATATATACGTGTGTATATATATATATATATATATATATATATATATATATATATATATATATATATATATATATATATGTATGTATGTGTATACATATGTATGTATATATATATATATACATACATATGTATGTATGTGTATATATATATATATATGTATATGTGTGTGTATGACATGTAAACAGGAAGTTGAGCAGACAAACACGATCAGCTGATTGGTGAAGGAGGATGCAAGTGTGAGGAAGCGTCACATGAAGTTCAGAGGAAGAGGCATGTGTGTGTGTTGGTGTGTGTTGTGTGTGTGTGTGTGTGTGTGTGTGTGTGTGTTGTGCAGCTTGTACTGCAGGGTTCATCTCTCATTAGGACGTGAGCGCTTTGTGGTGCTGCAGGGATTAGACTAATACCTGGTTTTACGGGGGAAATGGAAAACACCTCTTTATCATAAACACACACAGACAGAGACTCACAGGCTCTACTTTAGTGTGTGTGTGTGTGTGTGTGTGTGTGTGTGTGTGTGTCCCAGAAGTCTCTCAGTTAAATCATTTATCATTTCATCTCAAAATAAAAATACTTTTAATCTCCAGTTCAAAATATTTTCACTTTTCCAAAGAAAGTCTTGATGATCGGCTCCAAAGTTCTGAATGAATCCAGAACCTTCAGTCACCATATGAACATGAGTTCATCCTGTTTATGAATCACAGATATTTATAGAATCTATTGATCTAGTTTTTATGCTCTTTAGTCATTTTGTTTGATATAAAACAGTTCTGATACTTTCACTGGTTCTACTTCAGCCCTCCGGTTCCGTCACGGTTCTACTTCACCCCCCCGGTTCCGTCTCCAAATCTGAGGCCATGGTGCTCTGCCCGGAAACCGGTGGATTGCTCCCTCCAGGTGGGGACAAAATGCCTACCCCAAGAGAAGGAGTTCAAGTATCTCGGGGTCTTGTTCACAAGTGAGGGTAAGGTGGAGCGGGAGATCGAGAGGCGGATCGGTGCGGCTGCAGCAGTAAAACAGCTGGGCCTGCTGCCACCGCAACCTGACCCCGGATAAGCGGCTGATAATGGATGGATGTTGACAAAGTTTTCTTTGGGGACAATTTGCGGTTGAAAAAAGGTAATAAATCGCAATACATCGCAATACTTAATATATCGCAATATCGTGATAATATCGTATCGGGACTTAAGTATCATGATAATATCGTATCGTGGGACCTCTGGTGATTGTGTGTGTGTGTGTGTGTGTGTGTTCAGAGGTTTGATGCCATCAGCGAGTCGTTGAAGGGGGAACAGAAAAAAAAATTGGCATCTAAAAATAGCAAAGAGAAAAAAGTAGGACAGCCAGATCTTCCTCTCCTCCTCCTCCTCCTCCTCCTCCTCCTCATCTTCCTCTTCTCCTCCTCATCTTCCTCTCCTCCTCACTTGTTTCCTCATCTCCTCTCTGGTTTCCTTCTTTCCTCTCTTCTTTCTCTCGATGATCAAGGTGAAGGTGTGATGAAGATAACGGTGAAGGTATGATGAAGGGTTGATGAAGGTGAAGCTCTTGTGAAGATGATGGTGTGATGGAGGTGAAGGTGTGATGAAGGAGTGATGAAGCTGTGGTGAAGGTGAAGGAGTGATGAAGGTGAAGGAGTGGTGAAGGTGTGATGAAGGTGAAGGAGTGGTGAAGGTGAAGCTGTGATGAAGGTGAAGCTGTGATGAAGATGAAGGAGTGATGACGATAAAAGTGTGATGTAGATGAAGGTGTGATGAAGGCTCTCCTCTGCTGGTCTCCACAGCGCCCCCCACCGTGCGCATCGTGCACGCTGGTCTCACGTGCACGGTGGAGGAGGAGCGCTACAGCGAGAGGGTCTACACCATCAGGGAGGGGGACACCCTGCAGCTGGGCTGCCTGGTGACGGGCCACCCACACCCACAGGTACACTGGGAACACTGGGGAACTGGTGACGGGAACCTCACACTGGGTACTTCTCTCTTGATTTAGAGTCAAACAGAACATAAAGCACAGGATGCTTTAAGGCGGGGCTAAAAGGTGATTGACAGGTCGACACCAGGGAGACTCCTCCTCAGTCCTAATATGGTCACTTCCTGTTCACTGGTTGCAAAAAAAACAAGATGGCGATGGCGACCTGGAGGCTTCAAAACACATCATCATGTAACTTATGGAACAATTCAGAAGATCATGACATGATAAATATATATATATATATATATATATATATTTATTTATTTACACATAAATATCTGGTCAGTTACACAAACTAAAATCCCAACATTAATTCAATTTATAAGTTAAATAATGTATCATCCTCTTCCTCCTTAACAAAATGTACACAAACCAGCATTTTGTAATAACAATAATAATTAATAGTTTCCTGCATGTTGAGTGGACCTGAACGCATCATCAGTAATCAATAATCAGAGGTCACGCCTCCTCTTTTCATACGATCCCTCCTCTTCTTCCTCTCTCCATCATCTTCATCACCTTCTTCGTCATCTCTCTTATTTCTTCTTCTTTGGTCTCCATGCTGTCAGTCTGTTGAGGCTATAAATAGATCGGCTGCTGGCTCAGTCTGAATCTACACACCCACACACACACACAGACACACAGACACACACACACACACAGACACACACACACAGACACACACACACACACACACACACACACACACACACACACACACACACACACACACACACACACACTCTCTGTGTCACTGCAGAGCTCAGCTTCTTCTACATTTTCATTTCTTCCTCCTTTTCATCACTTTTCTCTTCGTCTCAGGTTTCACATTTTAATTCGTTGTTTTACTGAAGTCACGATTTTATTGATTTAATCGTAAAATGTGTTTTTATGTTTCATAACTACCAATAATCAAGAGAACAGGAAGTTCAGTGAAAGCCAAAGCATTTAAATGTATTTTTAATAATTAACCACCTGAAAACGGTAGACCCCTAGGGCAGGGGTCGGCAACCCGCGGCTCCGGCAACCCGCAGCAACCCGCGGCTCCCTAGCTCTTTAGCCCGTCTGTTGCGGCTCCCTGAGGCTTTGACACACACAAAAAAAAACTTTCAAAGGGAATTCCTCTTATCTTGGAGTTTTAGGTGATATTGGGTCACTGAAAATAAAAATAAATGTTTAAATATTTCTTTAACTAAAATGTGCATCACATCCTGTCACGTCGTTGTCAAGCACCTTCCCCTGCAGCTGGCTACTCGTGATTCAGAGCCCCGCCCTCGCTAAACTATCAACGGATAAATAAATAAAAAGAAAAGTCACGGAGGAAAGTAGAGCGTTTAATTCTGCGTGGACGTATTCATTTGCTTTCACTGCCAACGATGCTGGCTGACCTGTATGCTTGATATGTGGCGAGAAGTTAGCAAACAACAAAACATTTAATGTTGAAAGACTCAAACACTCTGCTGAAAAGTATCAAGCTGCAGAAGAGCGATTCCTCAACTGCTGCTCCTCAACTGCTGCAGCAAACTGACCAAAGTAAATAGACTTTCAGGAAGTGGATCACGTCTCAAACTTCAATACTGCTCCTGGTTCTGTGGCAGCTCATGAGACAGTGAGGCGTCCGCTAGTAAAAACGTATCCGTTTGCGGTGCTCTAAAAGTCCAGCGTAGTGATGACGCTCAGTGTAAACGAAGTAAAAGATATGCGTTTAAAATGTAAAACTCGCGTGAAGAGGACAGGTATCAAACCTGCTACCTTGTGGTTACCGGGTGAACACACTACCATATGAGCCACAAATATAGACAGGACTCAATGTCTGCATAGTTGTGTTTTTAATGGATCTCAATGTAGCAGACACATGACAATTTTTTGTTTGATAGTTAGAAACTGGTAAAATAGCAATACAATGTAAAAAGTTGTCTTTATTCTTATTCTATAATTTCATAAATACAACAAACTATAGTTTTTTGTATATATAATATATATGACTATATATAAAACTTTATAAGCAGTGATATCAAATAGCTTTTGCGGCTCCAGACAATTCTTTTTGGGTGGAAAAAAGGGCAAAATGGCTCTTTGGAGAGGAAAGGTTGCTGACCCCTGCCCTAGGGGGTCTAGACCTCTTTTTCCCTGTGTTTGAGTCGTCGTAGGAACCCCAAATTAATTCCAATACTTGTGTTTATTGTATGTATTTTTTCAGCAAGGTCTTGGGAAATTGTTTTATATCTGCAAAAAAAACACTTTTAAAAGATATTTGGATCATAACTATAAACATCCAGCATGAGTATGAGCAAGGTGTATCAAAAAGGACTCCTCGAGAGCACCCGAATAAAAAGGCTGTGGGTTGTTGCCGTAACAACAACCCATAGACTAATAATGCACCTTTTTAGAAAGATTAAGACCTAAAGCATCGAAATCTTCAACAATAAACACAATCCAGGAAAGCATCCAGTCGAGCCTACTATCAAAATGATCAGCTGTTTCCGCATGTGCCGTATGACGCGGTCTAAGCAGCATTAACGGACCAATGAGACCGTAGGATTTTGAATAGCCCGCGGAGTCTTGTCGTGTTTGTAAATGTAGAGATACTAATAGGGGGTTTGTAAGGGTATGGCTTGCTTTGTTAGACTCCCACAGGCTCGTACGGTTACAGGGATGTGTCTTTGACTGAAATCCAACGTTTTAAGGGGTACTTATAAAGGTTTTAGTGAAATTTTAAAATCGCCACAGCAATTATATAAAAACAATTTAACCACAGCCCTCATCGCACAAGAATTACGGTATTTTAGCAATTTAAATTAATTTAATCGACTTTGTTGTTGCGGAGATATACAATGTGTCGTTTTGTAAAAACACGTCGATGTGTAAAACCAGATGTTTAAGTTTTTAATAAAATGATATCATCACAATAATACGTCACAGAGATATGGTTTCAAATCTGGCGGATATGGTTTCCACTTCTGCGTCTGAGCATCTAAACATGGACGTGTCGTATGAGGCGTGTAAAGCTTCAGTGTGAGTCAGAAGATGCCAAGCAAAGAGTCCTGAGCAAAGCTATATTGGAAGGGACTGACGGCGCAGCTTCAGTGCCTGAAGGATTCGCTAACAAGTAGCTAGCCGGAGCTAACAGGCCAGATAGCTGGCTACAGCGTTTCTGTGAGACTCAACGGTGAGTAATCAATTGTTGTCCCTATCACCGTTAACTTTCTTACAGTGAACTTAGTACGACTAGTCGTGTTGGACCTCCATTATGTGTTTGTAAGACCGTAACTAACGTTTGTTTGTTGACGATAGCTTAGTAGCGTTAGCACGTCACTAGATAGCGCCGTGTTGGATGTCTCTTCCGTGTCTATGACTGAACGGTGCATAATCAACTGTTGTCTCTATCACCATTAACTTTCTTACAGTGAACTTAGTAAGCCTAGTAGCGCTGGATCTCCGTTAATCGTTACTACAGTAGTGTTTATGTCACGTTAGGTGCTGCTAACACGGCGCGAGCTAACGAGAGCTAACGGAGATAGCTGACTACAGCTATGAACGGTGGTAATCAACTGTTGTCCTTATCACCGTTAACTTTCTTTCAGTGAACTCATACTGACTGTATTAATGTATTTTACAGAGTGGATTCAGAGCTGTGAGGGTCCAGAGGGTCCGTCTGCCTGCCAACACATCACCTAGCAGGCCGCAAAGCCAGCCACAGCTCATCATCCCCACCATATAATAATAAATTTGGTTTTAGACATTAAATTACATGTCTCTACCATTTTATTCATATATTCCACTGCTTTTGTGAACCTAAGACCTTTGGTAAACCAATTGCCATCACCAAAACCGATATACCACATGAGTAAAGTTATGTTTTCACAACAAATATGAAAAATCTCCAAAATCAAGATTCAATTTTTCAGCTTTAGTCATATTTTCTCTTTACACTTGTGCCTTGGGACAATGGTGTCTCATTATATAGATAGATGAGATTGTTCTGTAATTTTTGATATACAACACATGAGTATGTATCATATGCTAGTGACTTTAAAAAGAGAAATTTAAAAATTATGTAAAATCGAGAAAATGACCAGACCCCAGAGTGTTAATAATCCCGCGGGCGTTCCGCCATCCCGCGGGCGCCCTTTACTGTACATTCTATTGTACACTGTACATCTATTTATAGTTTGGTACGAGTGCCGTATGTTTCTGGAAACCTACGATTCTTGTGATTCCAACTATGCATGTTTCAAGATCAGACCACCACAGCAGCTACAGTCAACGCTTTTGTCAGACAACAACAAACGATAGCAAAAGCCAGGCAACTCACCGATGACGCCTCATATTGATCTATAAATCGATAACATTCCAACAACAACAGCGTTGTTATACGTCATAAAGGTCCAATAAAAAAAAAAACATAAAAGATTTAGTCCAAAACACGTGATTACATCCATAAATATCCACAAACTGGTGTTGCATCATTTCATATCAGCTGGAAGATATGAAACAATATCTATGTGTTTTTAGAAGCAAAGCAAGTTTGCATGAGAGCACAGATGAACACGGCACCAAAATGTCCGCCGAACTCTAACCTTTCTAATGAAACCTCAGCTTCATGTCCTGACTGACAGGCTACATTACCCAACTAGAGTCTACGTTGAACAACAGGGTCAGCCTCTCTTTCCTTATGTGGATCAAGCCTGTCACGTCATACGGCTCAGATGACAGGCGTTTCGTATAGCAAATGAAATTGCCTAAAAAATTGGTCTAAACAAGAGGGGGTGGAGATAATAACAGGTTTCAGCTCATCAGAACAGACTGCTGCTGACAGATCCTCAGTGAATTAGCACGAAAATGCATTTATACTTCATTTTCTGTGTCAGCAATTACTGGTAGTAAATATGAATAGTACCTCTATAAGTTTGCAGGTATATAGTATATATATGATGAATATTTTCAGTCTCAAAATGGAAAAACGCCTAGACATTTCATTAGAAAAACATGTGTAAAATATTAATTTTCTGTGATAATGTTATCTGCTTTTTACTTGGACTAGATAAGGCTTCAGGATATTGTCCCATTGTGTTTTCCATTTATAGTCATCTACAGGCATCTATTTGCAAGGAAATGTTCAGGCGGAAATAAAAACCTTCTACTTTAGTGTGTTCAAACTTATATAACTCAGTGTCAGCAGCATTTAAAGTGATTCTGACTATTGAGGGAAAAAAGCTTCAGAGTGTTACCTTTCAAAAGAGACCAAGACCATGCATTTACTCCAAATAGTTCAAGATCAGCTTGTACTTTACTTTGGGTATACCTGCATAGGCGTTTTTCTGCGAATTTTACAGGAACGCTAAGTTAATAAGATATAGATTCCCATTTATTACGATACATTTTTATTATTGCGTTCTTAATTTCTTGAACATTGTTTTAATGTATTTTAAAACTTTTTAAATGTCACAAAGAAGAAAAGAGAACGCATTTTTATTTCACGTGAAAATATGTCGTTAATATCATCGTTTTATCTCCGAGTCACAGAAAAAATGACTTCCTGTTAGTTCCGATCTTTAGGCTACTTGTAGTTTACAGATCACGTTTGGATTTATTCATATGTATTTGTAAATATATATTTATGTATAAATGTGTGTGTAGCTGCATCCTTTGTTCTTTTTATGTCTGCCTGTGAAATACATTACTACTGGTTTTGATGTGTGTGTTATATAAATACGATTTTGTATTAACAACCACACAAGATGTGTTTTTAGATTAAACCTGAGACTAATAGTCAACAATCGAGCGTTAAGTATTGCAACTACACATAAAATAAGGATTTTCTACAACACGTGGTGTTTGCTGTCAGATCTAAGCGCCAATCAGCTCTCTGATGTGGCGACAGCCAGGCGTTTCCCATCATGCACTGGGCCACGCAGTCGTTGGAGAGCTACTGCGGCGCCTGACTCTGAAATCGACGGCCGCCTTGATCTCGTGGGATTATCGTTGACCATGTGTGCATGACGTCAGAGCAAGTCGGGACCAAGTTGGACACAAATCTAACTAGCATGCATTGCGCGCTGATTGCCGCCGATCGATTCTGCGCAGAACTGGCTCATCTCGAACAAGCCTAATGTGAACAGTGGGAAAATAACTACTTACTAGTTACTACTAAATAGCTCATTGTGGAAAACAATAAGCTATTTTTTTTTTGCCAAACAAAACAGAATGAGTGCAGATATGTGAGCATCAGGTTGTATCAGTATTAGTGGCTGCAGTGAGCCTCTACACATCTTTTAAAAACGGGGTTGTAGATTTTATACAATTCTCAACGTTGTGCTGAGATTTGTTTTCTGTTTTGAGAGACGCAGCAGCAGAAAGGACGTCATGGAGACTTCTGGCAAAGAGCCAAAAGTCAGTGAGTCGCACATGCGCATACGCAAGCGTAACCTGTTAACGGCGTAATGTAAACATTTACCCGAAAGTACAGGCATTTCTCCATGTATTTATTAATGACTTAGTTTTATGTCCGTGTACTTTGTACTTTTGTAATATGTGAAGCCAGCAGCTCATTGTCCTGCTCTAAGTGGCTCTTTCACTTGGAGCAGGATGGCTGCTCCGGGTTCAGGAGAGCTGCGCCGGTGCGAAGAGCAACTCCGGTTGTTCCTCTCATGAGAGCTACTGTTGCCATCTTCACCCTGGGAGCGTTTAAAACGCAGATATAGCGGTCTGCTTTTCACGCGACATATTTTTCGACGCTCTCTGTCCTCTACTGTGTGCTCAGTGCTCACCTGTGTGTGCGCGCGCACGTGTCTGTGCGCATCGGGGCGGAACTCCGCCGTGCGCGATGCAGAGCAGAGGAGAAGTGTTAACGCGACCATTTAGAGACCGAAATGACAAGCTGTCGTGTGGATAAGATAATAAAATACGGCCGTTTAGTTTGTTTAATAACAGAACAAGGTGGGCCCTGTTTCTCGTACCTGGCTTACTGAGTTAGCGGGCTAATTGTCAGGATAAGATGACGTAGGTCTGGCTTATTCAGTTTCTCGAAGCAAGCTTAGATAAATCACCATAGCAACACAGCCAAAAATGTAAACCTGCTCCAGGGCAGGCTTACTGAAATTCACTGGATAAGCTGGCCACTCCCACCGGACAAAAAAGGCAGCTCACTTCCTCATTGATGAAGGAGCGATATTAGTTATATTAGTTTTATTGGGAGAGAGTTCTTTCAGATCGCCAAGATCCATTCTCACATCAGGATGACTTCCTGTACGCGGCGCTATAGATTCTGCCGACAAGGAATCATTTATTTACGAGAGCTTCTCGAGCCGCGGACACTGATCCCCACAGGCGCAGCCGATCGCCCGTCTCACAGACAGAGACTATCACCCGCTGCATGCCGCGCTCTTCTTAAATTTATTTAGCGCTTAAGAAACTTATGGATGTATTGAAAGCACTCAGAATTATATGACAGTGTTATTAGTACACCATACATATCATTATTGTAGAACATGATTAAGGTGGACTCATGATAAGAATACAGAGAATCACACACTGCTTCAATTGATTGAATTTCTGATTATGAATAATACATATATACTGATCCGCCCATACACATATTCAAACTCCTAGTTATATGGTAATCTATACATACATGTATATACACATATATAGTACATGATACATACGCGCATACAGTACATATATCCTCATAAGTATATAGTAATGTGTATACTACTGGCAGCAGATACATTTAAATAAATATAATCTGATTGATTTGGGTGATGAAGGACTTAAACTTAGCCGATACATTTTCCCAACACTGACACATTTAACTTGTCTGATATACTGTATTTGCGACGCTTATGTCTCGCAGCGGGGCGATGTTAAGCTGCATTCACACCGAAAACGTTGCAAATGCGTTGCGAATATTCACAACGCGTTTGCTGTGAATGATTAAGGTAATAAATTCCTCATATGTCTTCATGATCATCTCCTGCTTCTCAGTGGAGAAATAAAAAGAGGTTCCTCTGAGTTTATTTGCTATTGTACTGTTAGAAGATCGTGGTGTCAGTGCTCGATTATTATCCCTTCTGAAGAAGAGCGGGCACGCGCATTTATCCAGATGACTAACGTCTGCTTAGAATTAACGAGACCGTTTCAGCGCGGATCAGCCGTGAAGAAACCCAGATAGCCTGATGTCAATCATCTCGCTAATTTAAGGTGGAGAATAGGACATTTGCTTGACTTTGTTTAGCCAGGTTCGAGAAACAGGGCCCTGTTCTATAGGAAAGAGAAACTTAAATGACGACTTGTGATCTGGCGATATCGAGAAAATTACGGGGGGGGGGTTTTAAGGCAAAGAAGTGGAATGTCTGCAATGGCCAACTCAATCACCTGACCTGAATCCAATTGAGCATGCATTTCATTTGCTGAAGACAAAACTGAAGGGAAAATGCCCCAAGAACCAGCAGGAACTGAAGACGGTTGCAGTAGAGGCCTGGCAGAGCATCACCAGGGACGAAACCCAACGTCTGGTGATGTCTATGGAATCCAGACTTCAGGCTGTCATTGACTGCAAAGGATTTTCAACAAAGTATTAAAAGTGACAATTAGATTTATGATTATATTAATTTGTCCAATTACTTTTGGTCCCTTAAAAACGTGGGTGGCCACTTACACATTTGTTGTAGTTCCTACACCGTTCACCTGATTTGGATGTAAATACCCTCAAATTAAAGCTGAAAGTCTGCACTTAAAGCACATCTTGAGTTTTCTCATTTCAACTACATTGTTGTGGTGTACAGAGCCAAAATAATGAAAAATGTGTCAATGTCCAAATATTTATGGACCTGACTGTATATTGATCATGTGTATGTAAACCTGCACAGACAACAAGTCATGGAACAAATCAAGCTAATACAATAACTAATTTAAAGGCTCAAGTCAGGCGTATTAAGACCAAAATAACTAATAATTCGATTTTTCTACAAAAACAAGGGGGACTAGAAAAAAAATTGAAATTAGATAAATACATCATGTGGTAATAAAAGAAACAACACATTTGTATTTGTAATGTTGGGCTATATAAAATAAACTGAATTGAATTGAATTTATATAAATATAATCTGATTGATTTGCGTGATGAGGCGCTTAAAATTAGCCTATACATTTTCCCAACACTGACGCATTTAACTTGTCTGATATTTTGCGATGCTTTTGTCTAGCGGTGACGGTGTTAAGCTGCATTCACACCAAAAGCGTTGCAAAAACATTGTGAATATTCGCAACGTTTTTAGTGTGAACGCAGCATTAGACTTTGCCATGATTAAGGTTGCGTTCATGATGCGTTCATGATCATCTCCTGCTTGTCAGCGGAGAAAAAAGTGGCTTGTCCTTTGAGTTTATTTAACATTGTACTGTTAGAAGATCATGGAATCTGTGTTCGACTTTTTTTCCTCTTTTGAAGCAGACAGGCACGCGCAATTATCCAGATGACTGAATTAACGAGAGCGTTTGAGCACGGATCAGCGTTTGAGAAACCGAGATAGCCTGATGTCAATCATCGGGGTAATTTAAGATGGATAATAGGACATTTGATCGACTTTGTTGAAACACGTACGAGGAATAGGGCCCAGGTACTGGACCAAACCAGAACTAAACCACCTGAGAATACTGGACCAAACCAGAGCTAAATCACCTGAGAATACTGGACCAGATACTGGACCAAACCAGAGCTGAACCACCTGAGAATACTGGACCAGATACTGGACCACCACAGCAGCCTAAATGAACTGAAGCGGTGTTTGTGCTGAAGAGCATTGAAGTGACGCGCAAATAAGAGGCTTTACCGCTGCTGCCGGCTTCACAGGGAGAGTCTTGCAGCGCTCAGGAGAGGAGGTAGACTTCCTGTGAGGCGTCTGAAAGCTCAGAGACCAACATGAGAGATGAGGACGAGCTCTTCGTGTCCACAGAGTAAAGATACGACGCACAAGTTCTTTCAGCTTCATGTGTTGGGAGGATGAAGCATGGTGTCTACTCAATACTAGGACCTCCTCTAGAGGTCTGATCAATACCAGGACCTCCTCTAGAGGTCTACTCAATACCAGCACATGCTCTAGAGCAGGGGTTCTTAACGTTTTTGACCTTGGGGCCCAACCTTTCAAGTACAAAGTGCCCATTCAAATATTAACACTGTATTGGTTTATTAGCTAATTGATCTCACTCTTGGTTTGACTAAATCAAATCTACCTACAGTTTAACAAGGAAAAACCTGGAAAAAAGTCATGGAACAAATCAAGCTAATACAATAATTAATTTAAAGGCTCAAATCAGGCGTATTAACACAAAAATAACTAATCATTAGATTTTTCTACAAAAACAAGGGGGACTCAAAAAAACGGAGAAAAAAAATAGAAGTTTGATAAATACATAATGTGGTAATAAAAGAAATACAAGTAGTATACAAATAAAAAAGTAGTTTTTTTTTAGGATTAATTGTATTATTGAACAACTACAGTGCTCTCGGTTAATCCACAATGTTAATAAACCTCAAACCTGAATATTTAAGACAGTAAAAGTGAGGTTTTTACTTTCTTAGGAGAATATCTGTGTTCACAATTATTGGGCAACTATTAGTGTGCAGACAAGTGTGCACACAATTCAAAATAATAATTTTCAAATTAAATAAACTGTAAATAACATTTAAATAAAGTGCAAATTAAAATGTAGCCTTATAATCTCTCAATTATATGCTTCAGCAGTCTTCATTTTTGCAGAACCAGAAGTTGCTCTTCATATTTATGACAGCTGGCTTTCAGAGCACATTTGGAGTTGCCCGTCAGTGACACGACAGACCTTTTCTGCATCTGTAGTACATTGTCCTTTCTCTTGAAAAATCCCACCGGCTTTCTCACGAGCGTTGGATGTTTGGTCTTTAGATATCGCTTTAGCTGTGAAGCCTTCAGTGCTGCGTTAGCTGGCATTAGCCCACACTCCACACTGGGCTGAGGGCTCCGCCTCGTTACCTCCGTTCACAAAGCCCTACTTCGTGAAGTCAGGATTATACTTGCACAAACATTTAGACGTTTGGGGGGGTATTCGGCAGCATTTTCGTCTTCATTATTTCGTTTTAAATACTTCTCTATAACTTTCGCTACAGGCTAACGGCTGGCTGAGTGTCTTATTCTACATATTGGAGCTTGTTAAATAACTGACTGACACATTACCACCACCAAGTGGTGGGAAGCTATATTGTAACTGAGCGTTAGGGCTGAGCAGTATGGCAAAAAATTCATATCATGGTATTTTGTAAGATTCTGCCGGTTTCACGGTACATCACATTTTATTTTCGAGTAAACACATTCATTCCTTGAGGCCGAAAAGGACCGGTGCTGTAGTTGTTCACCGCTCGCTGGCCAGCAGCTGTTTGTACGTCAAGTGTGTTAAAGCTAAACCTGGAGGGACTTAGGACCCAGGGGTAAGTAGGTATGCATTTTTCATATCCCTAAATGCCGACTGTCGTTGCTCTTCGGCAGGCAGCAATATTTAATGTTCACAGCTTAAAGCTGAGGGCACAGCGGACGGAGCTACTTACGTCTCAGGGTTATGCTACGTTCACACCAAAAGAGTTGCGAAATATTTGCGCGAGTAGATTACATGTTAAATCAATGCACAGACGCGAATGGTTGCGAAAAAGCAAATTTTCCGGCAGGCGGCGCGAATGAGGCGAAAAAGCGTTGCGAATATTTGCTTTTTCGCTTTTTCGCAGAGTTGCGAAAGCCAATCAGTGTTGCCAATCAGTGTCGTCACCGCCGTCCTGCCGTTACTGAATCAAACTGCTGCTGGTCCGCCTGAAGGAGCGCTGGAAGCGGCTTCATTCAGACACTTGTCCTGGAGGAGTCGGAGCTGTGTGCGACTACGGATAATATTATGAACCCAGACCTGGGGGCGTTTGATGTTCCGACGTTTGTGGGACTTCCACAACAAGAATAAAGCAGAAGTAGTGGTTATTTCAATGGTGAATGGCGGAAATAGTAACTGTTTTCACGGAGTAAAGCCACAGAGATACCATTATAAATGGTTGTTATTCCTTCCATGGTGGATAGCGGAAATGAAATCTGTTTTACGGAGAAAGCCGCGCCCCCTTTCCGTTGCGAAAAAGCAAAAAGGCGAATTAACCACATTAATGGTTAATTAATGGAGCTAAGCATGTTTGAAGGTCCACAGATATCACCGAATTTATTGAGCAGTGCGAGAATTTTCTCACCCTCAGACTGTTGAAGGACATTGACCATGTAGGCACGCTCAATGCTATCCTAAAGGGGCCAACGCGGAGTTGGTGGTTAGCTGCCCGCAGCAAAATATGTCAGGATCCCTGTCTGACCTATTGTGTGTTAAACTTCTTGTAACGGCTCTGCGTTACCCCGTGGGTTTTAGGGCGGCACACAAGGCAACACACTCTGGGTTTGGGTACGTAACAAGCTTTATTGTCTCTGTGTGCTCTCGGCCTCGCCCCTGAGCACACCTCCGGCTTGTTCCTGCTCAGCTGTCTGTCGCTCCAGCACTATGTCGCCTCAGCTCACCGCTCTCCCGTTCCTCAGACGCTACTCCTGTTTAACGGGGAGACACACATCCACACAATTGCCCCCCGCTGCGGCTCATTACCTCATCACGGCACCTGTTCCCTTGAACCACACCCTCGTTCAATTCCCTCTGCAGCTGAGCGCAACCCCGCCCCGCCCCCACACTTCTGTTTACCAAATCTCCTCTCCTCTTGTGTCTGTCATTCCCCTGTTTGTTTTGTATTGCATGTGCTCGGTGTTTGTGTTCTCGGTCCCGCCTCCTGACACCTCCCACGGCCGCATCCTTGATTGGCACACAGCTGCGGACAATCTGGCTCATCACCTGCAGTATATCAACCCTGGTCCTGCAGGCCTGGGTTGTCAGTCTGTTTCGTCTTCTGCCCCGAAGTTCCTGCCTCCGGTGTCGAGCCACGGGACTCACACCGCGACCTTACCGCCTTGTCCTCCTCCGGTGTCTAGTCACGGGACTCACACCGTAACCTGCCTGCCTTGCCTGCCTCCAGTGTCGAGCCTCCAGACTCACACTGCAACCTGCCTGCCTTGCCTGCCGCCGGTGTCAAGCCACGGGACTCACACCGTAACCTGCCTGTCTTGCCTGCCTCCAGTGTCAAGCCTCCAGACTCGCACTGCAACCTGCAGGCCTTGCCTTCCTCTGGTGTCGAGCTACAGGACTCACACCACCCAGCACCACCCGTGCTGCTGCTAACACGAAGCAAGCGGTAGCGAGCTAACGATCGCAACGGGGATATATATTGCTACAGGGTGGATATAAGACTGAACGGTGGGTAATCAAATATTGTCACGATCCCCGTTAACTTTCTTTCAGTGAACTTAGTACGCCTAGTAGTGTTAGATCTGTTATGTGTTTGAGACTGAAACGACCGTGTTGTTAGGTTAGCTGCGCGCTAACCGGAAGTAGCGGTAGCGAGCTAACGGTAGCGAAATGGGTACAGTTGGTTATGAGACTTAACGGGGCGTAATCAAATATTGTCACTATCCCGTTACTTTCTTTCAGTGAACTTATACTAACTATTAGTAATGTATTTTACAGAGAGGATTTGCAGCTGCCAGGGTCCAGAGGACAACATGCAGCATCGCTTTAGCAGCCTCCAGTCCAGATCATCACTGCCACAACGCCAGCCACAGCTCATCATCCCCACTATATTATAATAATACATTTGGTTTTAGACATTTATTTACATGTTTCTACCATTTTATTCATATATTTCACTGCTTTTGTAAACCTAAGACCTTTGGTAAACTAATTTCAAGCACCAAAACGGTTCGACCTCCTTATGACAATGGTGCCTCATTATATAGAGAGCTGAGATTGTTCTGCAACTTTTGATGTAAAACACATGGGTATCTATCATATGCAAGTGACTTTAAAAAGTGAATTTAAGAAATGATGTAAAATCAAGATAATGACCCCAACTCCAGAGGGTTAATGAGTAGAACGCTGTGGAGCAGCATTAGGAAGGCGGGGGAGACATTAGGTGCAAGTGAGATCAAGATGCAAGTTTATTATGGGCAAGAGAGCCAGGCAATTGATAAAACTGTCTCGCTCCTCAATTTCCACGATCCCCCATAACCGTTAGTATACTGTACATGTACTCGGCGAAGACCAGCTATGCATGCCGTTACTGCTCGGCCTGGACTTTATGTGCGCAAGCCAGATTATCCTAAAGCCACGCCTGAGAAGATGTAGCATGACCGGAGGAAAGAGTATAAATTCTTACCCAAGACCCGTGAGTCACTAAAATGGGGTCATGCAGAGCCTGCAGTCAACTTTTACATGGCAGTAATGGAAGACACTTGTGTCAAACAGCCTGCAATTCCACTGTGGGAGGCTCAACCGGAAGTAGTCAGGTCGCTGTTGCAGAAGTGGTCTACAGTGTGGGCAGAGTCCACTGGGGCCACCGAAATCGCAAGGCATAAGATCTGGACTGCAGACGAGCTGCCAGTACGAAGGAGAGCATACCGAGTGTCACCACAGAAGCAAGCGGTTATCGAGGGACTACTTAACAAAATGCTAAGTGATGCCATCATTGAACCATCCTCTTCTGCATGGGCCTCCCCCGTAGTTTTGACCCCCAGGAAAGATGGAACACCCCGTTTCTGTGTGGACTTCAGGGCAGTTAATGCTAAAACCCACCATATTGCCTACGCAGTGCCGCTGGTGCATGACATTTTGGAATCCTTGCAGGGGGCTCAGTAATTTAGCTCCCTGGATCTCCAGAGTGGGTACTGTCAGGTGGCGACGGATGTGGAGAGCAAGCAGAAGACCGCCATGATCACCCATCTCGGCCTATTCCAGTTCAAGGTCATGCCATTCGGTTTGCGGAATGCGGGCGCCACCTTTCAGAGGTTAATGGAAAGAGTCCGGGGGAATTGAAAGGCAAGATCAGGCATTCTCTTTCCGGGTTCATTATAAGAAGGGTTGCTGCAATGTCGTTCCGGATGCGCTGTCCCGCGCACCACCTCCACCACAAGAAGGTAGTGTGTGCTGCTCTGACCTACCCAGTTTCCTACAGGACATTGAAGAGGCTCAGCAGACTGTTGCTTAATGCCAAGAGCTCGGTCAAACCGTTTGCCAGCCCACACCCGGCCGCATTCACTATCAACTACAACAAGGAGTGTTGTATCGGGGTGTACAGTCAAAGTATGGAGGATTCAACTACCAGTTAGTTGTTCCGGCCATACTATACTAGATGATAGGTGTGGACTTCATGGGGCCCTTCCCATTCAGCAAGGCCCGGAATTCAGTCCTGATGGTAGTTGTGGACTATTACACTAAACGGGTAAAGTTTTTTTGCTACTGGGGTTATTTTGTCACTGGTCTTTACTTTTTCTAAGTTGTACTTTGGGAGGGGTTAATTGTTAGTGGTACATGTTTCGTCTTGTTGCATTGAATTTTGTTTATTAATAACACCCAGGTTTGCAACTGACTGTTTGGTTTCGTGTACTTTTTTCCCCTTTGCCATTCATAGGTCTTGTTGAATTTGTTACGCAATCCGGTGGCATCGATTTAACGATATTAACAACAGATCCGCCCATTTCCTTTTAATTTAGCATTGTGCTTTTCCCCTTTAATCTAAGTCGGAGGGTGAATTGTTATGACTTTATAATGTCATGACTTTACGACGTTATGACTCCTTCCCTTTCTCAATAAAAGCCCTGGATATCTCCAGGGTTTACCAAAGAGAACACGGACCCCTCAGAAGGTTGAGGAGCGCTCCTTTTGTTCAAAGACAACAACACCGTCATCACTCACACTGCATGCTCACATACGTGTGTGTGTGTATATGTATGTCAATATTAATAACATTGTTTAAAGTCAGTTTCTCTGATTTTAATGATTAATCAGTAATTAAAAACTAAAAGGACAAAAGAGACAGATGGCGATGATGATGGAGGACATGAAATGATGAATGTAAATCTGACAGATGCTGAATGAGGACAAATGTGAACCGCCCACACGGTTAATCTGCAGTCTGGCATCCATTCTCACACACACACACACACACACACACACACACACACACACACAGTTGTCGGGTATGTATCCCTGACCTAAACCAGTGTAAACAAGTTTAAACTGGTCAGTATCAACCAGTCTAACCAGTCTACCCTCCCTATGCAGATCCGTTGGACTAAGACTGCGGGCGGAGCTCCGGACCGTCAGGGCGACTCAACGCTGCTCAACAAAACTCTGAAGATCAGCAACATCAGCCGCCACCAGGGGGGGCGCTACTACTGCAAGGCTGAGAACGGGCTAGGGGCGCCCGCCATGCGGTCCGTACGGGTCGACGTCTACTGTGAGCACAAGGGCATGCACATGGGTTAGCTTAGCATTAGCACTGGAGACGGGGAAGCAGTTAGCTTAGCATAAATACTGGAAACAGTTAGCTTAGCATAAAGACTGGAAACAGATGGAAACAGTTAGCTTAGCATAAAGACTGGAAACGGATGGTCGTCACACGCCTCTGAGAGAGAACTGGTTTTATTCCCAGTTTACCTCCCAGTTGAGTTTGGGTGGGGGGGAGTATGAGCCGCTAAAAGAACTCCAGGTGGATCAAACCTCCTTGTGTCCTCACCTCCTTGTGTCCTCACATGTGTCCTCACCTCCTTGTGTCCTCACATCTCTCTCTAGCGTCAAAAGGTTTCCTTCTGAAGTAACAAAGAATACCTGTGAGCTGTGAGCACCGTTGTGTAACAGCCATAATATCCCGGAGCGTGCTTCTTACTGGATTACAGGGATTTAAGTGGTACCTGAACGCATTGCGTCTGAGTGCTCCTTTCAGGGCCCCGAGCCTTATTTATCTGTTTATATTTTTATGTTTGAATATTTTTTTGTTTTTAAATGTCCTTTGATAATGTATATATAGATATATTTGTATTTATATCTGATATAATACCATATATAGTTATATATTTGTATTTATATCTGATATAATACCATATATAGTTATATATTTGTATTTATATCTTATACAATACTATATATTTATACATACATATATTGTATGTATATCTTATATAATACTATTTATATATTTGTATTTATATCTTATATAATACTATATATATTCATATCTTATATAATGTTATATATTATATTTATATCTTATACAACACTATGTATGTATACCAGTGGCGGGCCGTGCATTTTGGACCTAGGCCTTCAGTGCTGTCTGATATTGTTTACATAAATACGCGCATGACAGGATGCTGCGTCATTAAATGGACAATGCACGTAGTTCACATCAACAAGAACAAGTCACATTTAGTTATGTAGCTGAGGGTTTATCTTGCGCCTATACTTTATTAATAAAACAACAACACGATGCTGCGTAGTTTGCACAAGACAGCAACCACTTTTATTCTCGCTCCACACTTCATTAGAACATTTACTCTCCTCTCCTTCCGTTTTTCCCTTCACAATAAAAGCCCCAGAAATGTACATCAGAACATTGCTTCCTAGAGAGCTGTTCTCAATATAATAGCTTACAGTTATAACAAAACATGACAAAACAATCCAACAAAACCGCGGCACTAAAACACTGCACCTCTCTGCAGCAGAAGTAGCAGCAGCAGCAGCAGCCCAACTCCCAGCTGTTCTCCTTGCAGCGCCTCTCAGCCAGCAACCCAGGCACCCACCGACGATGCCACCACGCTTAATGGAAAACAGGGCTAGCAGCGAGCGCCCTCCCAACACCTCCACGGCGCGAGCCAAGCTAGCTCTGTGGAGGCCAGCGGCGAGCCAAGCGGGGGGGGGGGACAAAAACAAAAAGCAGAAAAAGCAGTTCATTCACCAGGTGCTGTTCACTTAATAAAGACAAAGTCCACCCGCCTCTCGTTAACACAGTTCAATGACGTGGTTGTTCAGTTCATCTGTGTGCTTCAGTGAAGATGTCACTGCCAAACATGCCCATAATAACCCTCTGTGAGAAAGCCGTTCTCAGTAAATCCGCCACCAAGTCCGTTTCTCCTCCTTCAGCCATTGAGTATTAAAACAAGTAAAACACTAAACATGTCATAACTTCTCTTATGTTTCAGCCTGAATTCTTCTAGTTCCTACTGACCTCTGCTGCAAGGTTGACACCCCTGTTGACACACTGACCAATCACAGCACATGTTAATGGTCACGCTGGGCTACTGACCAATCACACGTCCACGCCATTTCACAGGCACTGCACATCAAAGAATACGCCCAGCTTGTCAAACTAAAGATCTGATTTGTTGAAGTCCATGAAAATCAACCACAACGTCCACTCCCCGTGTACTTTAATCTGCAAAGGCCTGCTTCAACTGCTTTGCTGACATAGAGACACTGGCGGAAAAAAATCTGATTGGATGAAAGCCTGCTGCACTGAACGCAGTGCAGCAGGCTGAAGGCAGAGCTGTGCAATGAGAAATTAAGCTGATAGGGACAAATTATTATAATACATGTAGTGTATTTGTGAAGAACAATTAAATTATAAAATAGCTATAACTTTGTGATTCTGTTTAGGCCAGCAGTGAAGGCTTAGCAGGCCCTGACAGCCCACCACTGATGTATACGTTGCCGTGTATATATATATATATATATATATATATATATATATATATATATTTGTATTCATATCTTACATAACACTATATATATTTAAATGTTTATATATTTATATAGTTGTATTTATATCTTATATAACACTATATATATCAAAATGTTGGTGTTGATATATTTGTATATATAACACTATACTGTATATATGTATACATTGACGTAGATATATTTGTATCTATATCTTATATAACACTATATATATTTGAATGTTGCATATTTAATATGTTAAATATTTATATAGTTTTATTTCTATATTATATATCTATACGTTAACGTAGATATATTTGTATATATATTATACAACACTATATATATGTATACGCTGACGTAGATTATTTGTATATATATTATACAACACCAGTGGCGGGCCGTGGATTTTCTAACTGGGCCTTCAGTGGATCAGCTGCCAAAATTTAAATTAAACTTAATGAGACGGACCACCACTGTACAACACTATATATATATATATATATATATATATATATATATATATACGCTGACGTAGATATATTTGTATATATATTATTTAATACTATATATATATATATATATATATATATATATATATATATATATATACGCTGACGTAGATATATTTGTATATATATTATACAACACTATATGTTATATACGCTGACGTAGATATATTTGTATATACAGTGGGTACGGAAAGTATTCAGACCCCTTTAAATGTTTCACTCTTTGTTTCATTGCAGCCATTTGCTAAAATCAAAAAAGTTCATTTTATCACATGGTCTGAATACTTATGACCATGTGATATTTCAGTTTTTCTTTTTGAATACATTTGCAAAAAATTATACATTTCTGTTTTTTTCTGTCAAGATGGGGTGCTGAGTGTACATTAATGAGAAATAAAATGAACTTTTTTGATTTTAGCAAATGGCTGCAATGAAACAAAGAGTGAAAAATTTAAAGGGGTCTGAATACTTTCCGTACCCACTGTATATTATACAACACTATATGTTTTATACGCTGACGTAGATATATTTGTATATATATTATTTAACACTATATGTTGTATATGCTGACGTAGATATATTTGTGTATATATTATACAACACTATATATATATATATATATATATACGCTGACGTAGATATATTTGTACATATATTATTTAACACTATATATATGTATAATCTGACGTAGACATATTTGTATATATATATTATACAACACAATATATACGCTGACGTAGAACATCTCCACAGACCTGGACCAGCCGGTGATCTCGGTGCACCAGAGCGTGGGCGAGGCCAAGGAGCAGTTCTACTCGGAGCGCACTGTGTTCCTGCGCTGCGAGGCCTCCTCCAACCCACCGGTGCTCTACAGCTGGAAGAGAGGCAGCCAGGCGCTGACACAGGGATCAGACACTGGGGTGGAGATCTACGAGCCCTTCTTCACTCAGGTGAGGAGGAGGAAGAGGAGGAGGAGAGAGAGGAGGAGGAGGCTCTGACCGGTCCACCAAGCTCCTCTTGCTCTTCCTCTTGCTCCTCCTCCTGCTCCTACTCCTCTTGCTCCTTTTGCTCCACCTGCTCCTATTCCTCCTGCTCCTCTTGCTCCTGCTCCTTTTCCTGCTCTTCTTCCTGCTCTTCTTCCTCCTCCTCCCACTCCCCCTTCTCCTCCTTTTGCTCCTGCTCTTCCTCTTGCTCCTCCTCTTCTTGCTCCTGCTCTTCCTCTTGCTCCTCCTCCATATTAATGAGGAACTTATCTCCTCCTCATCATCATCATCATCATCATCATCATCATCATCATCATCATCATCATCATCATCTTTTCACATACATCTCATTTAAATGTTATCTCATCGCATCTGTAGGAAGGCAGAGCGGAGGAGATAAGAGAGGTTTAGTAGGGAGGAGGAGGAGGATTTCATATTTATTTCTATTTTTATTTAATTTGATAATTAAAAAATGTGCAATTA
The DNA here is from genome assembly GCA_038501785.1 of Myoxocephalus aenaeus. Classification (NCBI taxonomy): domain Eukaryota; kingdom Metazoa; phylum Chordata; class Actinopteri; order Perciformes; family Cottidae; genus Myoxocephalus; species Myoxocephalus aenaeus. Next base: position 6,036,352 of record JBAMJR010000326.1, read on the forward strand.
TTTAGTTTGAGTATTTATTAAATATTTATTCTACGTTATATTACTTTTATTCCATTTATTTTATTTGTTTGCAATATTTTGTACTTTTTATTTTTTATTTTAAATATAATAGTTTATTTTTAATTTATTATGACATGAATACAAAAATATGAATTTAAATATTAAACTTTCAGCAGAAACTTGTAAATGAAAGGCGGTGTACAGTAAGACTAACGTGTGTGTGTGTGTGTGTGTGTGTGTTACAGGGAGAGACGAAGATCTTGAAGCTGAAGAATCTCCGTCCTCAGGATTACGCTGGCTACACCTGCACCTCCTCCGTCAGGAGTGTCTGTGGCATCGGAGACAAGAGCACCCACTTCAGTCTGAACAACAAGACAGGTAACACACACACAAACCGCAGTCAGAGTCTGTACCTTAACCCTCTGGGCACTGAGGTCATTTTCTCGATTTTACATAATTTCTTAACTTCACCTTTTAAGGCACTTGCATATAAGATACATACCCATGTTTTACATCATACATTGCAGAACAATCTATCTCAGCTCTCTATATAATGAGGCACCATTGTCATAAGGTAAAAGTGTAAAAAGAAAATATGACCCTAAAGCTGAAACATGTAATCTCGATTTTGGAAATTCTTCATATCTCTTGTGAAAACATAACTTTACTCAGGTTGTCGAATTGTTTTGGTGCTTGAAATTGGTTTACCAAAGGTCTTAGGTTCACAAAAGCAGTGAAATATATGAATAAAATGGTAGATACATGTAAATAAATGTCTAAAACCAAATTCTTTATTATAATTTTTTGAGTAGAAATGTGGTCTGTCACACCTTTCACCAAAATTATAAAATTGGACTGAGAAATGACTTCATACTGCAGATCAATTTTATGGGCTGTGTGCAAATGAAAAAATAATATTACAACAGTTTTTGTTTTCAAACAAAATATGTACTATATATTTCAGTCAAAATATGTAGTATAGAAAAACAAATTATTCACAATGTTTCAGTTTCAGTTTTGAATTTTCAAGAACAGTTTTCAGAACAAGAACATCACATGAAAGTGTTGTTCTACAGTACACTGCAAGAAAACACTGGTTTTTAGCTGGTTTACAGGTGGGTAGTCTGCTGTCTATCTAAGTGAAAACCAGTATATTTTTGCAGCGTAGGTGGGTGGGTAGGTCCTTAGGGATTTCCTGAGTGTTCATTGTTCAACACAGACTCTGCAGGCTGTGATCTGAAGCTCGTATAAGCACACAGAGGAGAGGGCGGAAACTACAGAGTTTGGCGGATCTAGGAACAGCGGATTCTTTTTTCTGCGCCGTTTTTTGCGAAGATATGAATATTTAAAAAACATAAACACTGTCAAAACGTAGATCCGCGTCGGCCGTTGGGGAAGAGTTCAACTTCAGAGCTGAGTCCCCACAATGTGGGGTGTGTTCACAGGTCCCCACTACATCATGAATATAACACACACAAACACACACACACACCTTCATCTTCACTGAATGACAGGAAGAATTTAATGTGAATAATTGTCATATTTTGTAACATACTTTCTGGTTTCTGTTTATTTCTATAATTTAGTTTACTGCATAAAACTAAATGACATTTTAACGTTTTGGGTTTTTGGATAAAATATGTATTAATTTTACTTATTCAAAAATATTTTTTTCCCTCTAAATGTGCCTTGTTTATTCTCATTACTGTCCTGTTTTCTTTACTCCACTTATTTTACGTGTGAAAGAAATTAAAATCACTAATAATCACTTCTTAATCAAAATAATAATTATAGTCTTTACATTTAACATTATTTAAATGAATAAATCAAGATCGTGAGATACTTAAAGGTTTGTCTTTATTATTGTTATTATTCCTCCTCCTTTGCATCTGACAGAAATGCGTTTCTGATTTAATATTTCTTTAATCTGCACCTGGATGTACATGATAAATAAATGATCTTCCTCTCTTCGGCTCCCTGACCTGTACAGTAGATCCCTCCGCTTCGCCCCAGTGGCTGATGGGATTTACACAATGTCAGCTTAACAGAGGTCGACTCGGCTATTTTTACCTCTCTGCTTATTATTTCTGCATTCGGCGGCTTTTTCTGCAGCTTTCATTTCCTTCTGAATCCGAGAGCTTTGAAACCCGCGATGGATTATTTACACATGAAGACTTATTTAAAACCTCATGAATGTGACACATGTTAATATCAGTTTAATCTTTTTCACAGAAAACTCATAATCATCAGCTTTTAGATTTAACATCATGAAAGCTGGAAGTCATTCATGAATCAAAATATTCATTCAGCAGCTTTTTCCACGATTGATTGAAGAAAACAATCCATACAATGAATCTTTATTTCTGTTACTGAAGGTGTTTTTAGGTTTTTAGGTATTACTGAATATATCATAAAACAATATATCATATAACAATATAAAATATAACATATAACAATATAACTTTATTTACTGTACACGTTGTTTTAAGATTTTCAAGAAAATCTTAAAACAACAAGAAACATCAAGAAAATAAAAGTTAATTCTAGGACTTGAAACACAAAGATTTAAGTTTTTAATAGTGTTTTATTCACATGTTCATCAAAATGATTGGTTTTTAACATTTGTTGTTGCTTTTTAAATAATAAATAATATGATTACAAAATATTAATAAAAACTCATGAATAAAAATGTAGATAAAAGATGTCCTCTTCCTCCTCCAGCTCCTCCCTCTGTGAAGCTCCTGCTGGACGACCCCCTGGTGGTGAACCCTGGGGAGACGATCACTCTGGTGTGCGTGCCGTCCGGCGGAGACCCCCCCCCCTCCCTGGAGTGGGTGAGGGCCGGAGGGGAGGAGCTCCCGAAGAGGAGCGTCGTCAACGGCGGCACACTGACCGTCCCTGCCGTCAGCGTGGAGGACGGCGGCGCCTACAGCTGCGTGGCGTCCAACAACGTGGGAAACCCCGCCAAGAAGTCCACCACTATCCTGGTCCGAGGTACGACAACTCCACGGAGCACTGATACGGGGGTGGCACTCCTTCTCTTAAAGGGAACATGTCACGCTTTAAAGAAGACCTGTTTTAAAGTCCTTAAGTAGAGCAGTGTTTTAAAGTCCTTTAGTAGAGCGATGTCGTCCTTGTGTGTGTGCGTGTGTGTGTGTGCGTGTAAGGGTGTGTGTGTGTGTGTGTGTGTGGAGAGGATGTATTTAATGGAAAGGGGGCGGCAGAGCTGTCCGGGGAGGTCGAAGATGAAGAGGAGAGAGAGGAGGAAGATGAGGAGGTGATGAAGAAGGGGAGGAGGAAGGTGAGGAGGTAATGAAGGAGGGGAGGAGGAAGATGAGGAGGTGATGAGAGAGGAGGAAGATGAGTAGGTGATGAGGGGAGGAGGAAGATGAGGACGTGATGAGAGAGGAAGGTAGCTAATAAAGGACACAGAATCTTTTTCTGGAGCTTTTCTCCACATCTCATGATCTTCCTAAGCCGTGTGTGTGTGTGCGTGTGTGTGTTACTTTCACGTGTGAGGGGCTGCATCCACCTCTAGTTATGCAACAGACCTTTAACTGACGCAGTGACACACACACACACACACACACACACACACACACACACACACACACACACACACACACACACTGGGTTTTGTTCTGAGGCGTTCTTGCTTTAATCTTAATGAACAAGGACAATCAGCTGCTCGCCTCACAAACTGAAGTTATTTATACACACACACACACACACACACACATATATATATATATATATTCTGATGAATCTCATGACAATGTCCTCCTCTCGTTTCATTGGTTCAGCAACACGAGGCTCCTCCTCTTCCTGCTTCATGAAACCCTGTTCCCTGATTGGTGGAATCGTACCTGAGCTCTTGACTGGATGTGACGTTCATTTCATGGATCAGATTCATGATGGAGACACTAGGGCTGCAGTCGAATAGTCCTTTTTGGTTAGGAACCTTCCTAACTGAGTGAAATGACCCGGAAGTACCTAAGTGGCTAAACATGATAAGTTTGTTTGTTTGTGTGTTTTATTCAGTCAATCATTACAATTATTCTATGTAATATACAAAACAGAAAGACTGAAAAGGTATAGGTAGAAGCAACAAATGCTTATATATTCCTATCCTAAATTATTATCAGATAATTAATTTGAAATAAAGAAAAAATAAAATAAATATACACATACATCTTCCATATACATACATTCACACTTGTAACCCTCAAAACATATTTGATAAATAATCCTTTTGAAAACCAAAAATGAGTTGACCATTCTTACGTCCATTTTAGCGTTGTTCCATAATTGAACTCCTACAATAGAAATACATCTTCTTTTAATCCCTTTTAGCTTTTTGTACAATAAACTTACAAACATCTCTCAAATCATATTTACACTCATGTATTGAAAACAACCTTTGTACACAGTCTGGGAGTGACTTTGCTTTAGCTCTGTACATTATCTGCATTATTTTATAATAAACCAAATCATTAAATTTCATAACATGTGATCTGTAAAACAAAGGATTTGTGTGCTCATAGTAGCCAGCATTATTCATGATGCGTATCGCTCGTTTTTGTAACAAAACTGTTGAATTTATAGATGTTTTAAAAGTTGACCCCCACACCTCCACACAATAAGATAAATATGGAAGTATAAGTGAGCAATAAATGATATACAAGGTCTTAGAAGTTAGTGTAAGAGTGAAATGGTATGATGTAAACTTAATTACATGTATTAGTTATGACCACTAGTCGGCGCTGTTCGGGCGTCTGGAGGTGAGAGGGTAAAGTGAGGGGAAGAAGAAGGGTGAGGGAGAGAGGGAAAACGGGGGTCTTGACGGTTTGGCTGGAATGTGGAGTTGTTGACTAAAGTTATGAGGAAAACCCAGAACGTGTTGGACTGATTTATTCCTACTGATAAACCCACGTCGCTTACACTGGTGGCAGCGGTGGGATTTGTCCTCTGGTGGAATATCGTCCCTTGGGATTCTGCTCAACTTTGTGAGTAGCTGAAGCTAACGGCTAACAACGCTACCCGCTAGCTTAGCTTAGCTTGAGATACAGTGAGCCAGCTAGTCTTTTACCCCATCAGTGTGGTTATTTTTTTTCTTCCGCTTGTTAGCTTCAAGTGAGTTTCAAAACCGTCTCCTGGTCGTCTAGTTCCGTACGACAGCTAAAGAAAAGAAGAGGAAGAAAACTTGTCATGTCTGATGATGAATCACTCTTTGCTGGTGAGCCACCAGCGAGCATGAGCTCAGCTGGAGCTCCAACGCCAGTTGTGCCGCCTTCCAGCAGAGCGCCACGGGGCATTCCTTTACCGCCGCCCTTTCACAACGATGGCCGTGAGTCTTTTCAACTGTGGATTCGCCACTACGAGGTAATTCAAGAAGCCCGTTACAAGGACAGTGGTGTGGATTTGAGGACTGTGTTAGCAAATGAGCTACCGACGAGACTACCGCCAGAACTGTTCATTGTTTGGGATAATCTGCCTCGGGAAACTCCGAGGTCCTTTGCTGAAACAAAGAGGCATTTGCAGGCAGCTTTTGGCCAAAAGGCTATAATAGCATCATTTCAAGCATTCCCTAATGCCCGTCAAAGAATGTCTAATGAAGCAATGGAAGTTTATGCTGCGGATGTTTGCAGGCTGGTCAAAGAAGCTTTTCCTGAGTTTGAACATAAAGCCTCAGAGTATATGAAAATGTCTCGCTTCATTGCTGGTCTGGATCAAGAGCTTCAAGTGAAGTGTCATGAAAGAGGAGTGAAAACTTTCACCGAAGCTTGTGAAGTTGCCTCCCAAGCTGAGCGGGCTCGCCAAGCCGCAAGATTGGTAATGCCCGTGTCCCCAGCTAATGTCACATTCAGAGATGTTGGGCCAACGCAGTCAGTAAATTCAGTAGGTGAAAATGACCCTGAACTCAGAAAAGCTCTCCAGAATCTGACTACTACTGTAAAATATTTAACTAATGATCTGGGTGCTCTGAAACTGAAGATGGATGAACAAAGTAATGGGCTCCACCTGGAAAGGAGCATGCAGGTGCGTCCTCGTAGATCTCCCTCACCTCATGGGAGGAGCCCAGATAGACCCACAAATGCATGGAGCTCAGGCTACGGGCATTCCCCATCCAGATATTCACGTTCACATCATTCTTCTCCGGAACGTTACCCCCATGGAAACCGCCACCATCAGGATTTCACCCGCAGAGAACCTGACAGGTACCGACAGCCTTACAGAGATACTCACTATTCAGCCCAGGCTTGTGACCCCCATGAGGAAAGGAGATGGAGACAAACTTCTCCCAGCAGACACCGCTATGACTCGCGTCGCCGAAGCCCAAGTCCCTCTCCCAGACATGTGTCATTCCAAGAGTATGAGGACAAAGGCCAGCAGTGCTCCACCGACACTGATTACAAAGATCATGGCAGATTTGAACAGGGAAACTGACATTAGCTGATGATGCGGGGCACCCATCAGCTGCTCCCCTGGAAGCCCCAGAGGTCGGCCTCACTGAAATAACAGACCACATCCGACAACAGACAACCCCTAGTGGGGTTACAGATTAAAAAAATCCCCTGACTGACGCCACTGTAAGTAAAGCTGTCACCTCCTATGTAAATGGAATTGTTGAGGGCACTGATATGCCCATCATGCTAGATACAGGCTCTACAATCTCATTTATAAGTGAGCAGACCAAAATGTCAATGCCTTCTCTGTCAAAAAGACCTATAAAAAAGAAGTTCATCATGTCACAAGCTGTGACTGGCCAAAGCTTGGATACATTAGGTACGGTGGATGTTACCTTTAAGCTAGGGTCTCAAACTCTACAACATGAAGTACACGTCATCAGAAATGTAACTCAAGGCTTTATATTAGGTTGTGACTTTCTTACTCCCCACAATGTTATTTTAGACATGGGGAGAGGGCTGTGCTATCTAGGTGATGAGGTCCTGCCCCTACTTAGAAAAAGTGATTTGGCACCTGCTAGTTGTACAGCACAAATAATGGAGAACATGACTATTCCGGTTTTACTCCAGTGTCAGACACTGACATAAGTGAGGATCCAGCCCCTGTATGTAATGTGTTCACTTGTCCAGTACAGCCATCCAGCCTACCAACTAATGTCACCAAGCCAACCAAGCTGCCTATTGATGTCAAGTGTGGAGATCTGACAAATGCAGAGAGTTCCGACCTACACAACTTGCTCTCGTCTTACCATGATGTCTTCAGTACAACCAGCACAGACTTTGGTAATACAGACATGGTCAAACATAACATCTACACAAAAGATGCACCCCCAGTTAGGAAGCGTGCATATCGTACTTCTCCGAAAATGCAAACATTGATCCAATCACATGTCGAGGAGATGTTGGAAAAAGGAATCGTGGAAATGAGTCACAGCCCCTGGGCAGCACCTGTGGTGATGGTCAGGAAAAAGGATGGCACATGGCGATTTTGTGTAGATTACAGAGGCTTGAATGCAGTCACAGTAAAAGATGCACACCCGTTGCCCAGAACTGACGACACCCTGGATGCACTCAGAGGCTCATCAGTGTTTAGCACGATGGATCTCTCATCAGGTTATTGGCAAGTGCAGCTCGAGGAACAGGACAAAGCAAAGACTGCTTTCACAACAGGACGAGGACTTTACCAGTTTTGTATGATGCCAATGGGCTTGGTAAATGCACCCCCCACTTTCCAACATCTAATGCAGCTGGTGTTACAGGGTCTCTCATGGAAAACATGTCTAGTATACCTTGATGACATTATTGTATATAGCCCCAGTTTTGCTGTCCATCTTCAGCATTTGAGAGAGGTGTTTGATCGCCTCAGAGCCGCTAATCTCAAACTCAAACCCTCAAAATGCAGTTTTGTAGTACAAGAAGTGACATTTTTGGGACATGTCGTCTCACCGGCAGGACTAAAACCTGACCCAAAAAACATTGAAAAAGTGAGAGACTGGCCTGCTCCCAAAAACCCTACTGAAGTCAGAGCATTCCTTGGGCTGTGCTCGTATTATCGGCGTTTCATTTATGAGTTTGCAAAAATGTCAGAACCCCTGCATGCTCTCACTCAAAAAGGAAAGACATTTCTATGGACAGAGGTTGAACAGAGCGCATTTGAAAGCCTCCGTCATACTCTGTGTGACACACCCATCCTCTCCTATCCAGATTTCTCACATGAGTTTCTGCTCTTTACAGATGCATCCAGCACAGCCATTGGATGCGTTCTATCTCAGGTGAATGGGGAAAACATGGAAAATGTCATTGCTTATGGCAGTCGTATTTTGACAAAAACAGAGAAACGGTGGTCTACATATGACAGGGAATTGTGGGCTATCGTATGGTCCATCCGGCACTTTCGCCAGTATCTAACAGGCCACCCCTTTCGCATCATCACAGACCACAAACCCCTTCTTTCCTTGAGGAAAATGCCTCTGGATTGTGATCCTACAGGTCGCAGGGCAAGATGGGCTCTGGAAATTGACCCCTATGAATGGACAATTGAATATCGACAAGGAACTAAACACGCCAATGCTGATTCTATGTCCCGTCATCCCCTGACAGCTGGAGAAACCACCCCTACCCCTATGGTTGCAGCCAATCAGGTGAGATGTGTTTCGATTCACACTCAAACAGACAAGGCAGAGTCACAGATTTCAACCACTGATCTGGCATCCTGCTCAGAGTCTGCCCTCACTACCTCACCTACTGCAGACATAATATCACACGTGCAGTCTACTTCACCAGATATTGCACCGGTAACTATGGACAATTCACTCCTGAATATGAACAGACAGTACCTCATCCAAGCTCAAAAAGCTGATCCTGTGTTGCAAATTATCAGGAACTGGGTGTTGACTGACAGTAGGCCGCCATTTTCGAACGTTAAAGCAACCTCACCAGAAATGAGAGAGTATTGGCGAGAGTTTCCAAAGCTCCGCCTTGTTGATGGTCTCTTATGTCGCAGGGTCAGACCCCCACCAGGTGACTTTGTTTTACAGACTGTAGTTCCCAGTAGTGTGCAGAAAGAGGTATTCCAAACATTACATGGTCATTCACTCTCTGGACACTTCAGTGCGCAGAAGACATTGCAAGGGGCACACACCAGATGCTATTGGCCTCACATAACACGTGACATAACTCAATGGTGTCTTGAATGTACAGCCTGTGAAGCACGGCGACCACAAACGCCACACCAACGGGCCCCTATGCAAAACATAATCACATCTCGGCCGTTTGAGAAGATTGCAGCAGACCTGACGGAGTTGCCACTTACTCACCGTGGTAATCGCTATGTACTTGTTGTAATGGACTATTTTACAAAGTACCTCAACTTGTATGCACTTTCTGATCAACGAGCAACCACTGTGGCTAAATGTTTGTTTGAAGATTACATCAGCCACCACGGTGTCCCTCAAAGTTTGCATACTGACCAAGGCCGTCAGTTTGACTCGGATCTTGTCAAAGACCTGTGTTCCCGCCTGGGAATACACAAAACACGGACGTCCCCATATTATGCCATGTCAGATGGCATGGTGGAACGGGCAAACAGGACTATCAAGGACCAGTTGGCAAAATACCTATACACCACAGGAGGTGAATGGGACGACCACCTGAAACAGGTTGAATTTGCATATAACACCAGTGTTCACTCATCCACCAAATACACGCCTTTCTCCCTGGCACATGGTAGAGAAGCCCGTCTGCCTGCTGATGTCCTGCTTGGAGACTCCCCAGGAGTTTCAAATGCCACTCCAGGTACTCCGAGTGAATATGCCAATTCTATTGTAAGGAGACTGTGTGCTGCTTTTCACTCTGTTGCCCAAAACATTGAGGCAGCAGGTGCTCAACAAAAACTATGATCGTCGGATGAAACATACAGCCTATGAGCCAGGTGACTTTGTGTGGGTTGACCTTCCAGCCCTTGCTAGACAAAAGTTGTCACCTAAGTGGTCGGGCCCGTTCAAAATTCTGCGAAGGTTAGGTTCAGGCAGTGGTGACATCGGAGTGGACTATGAACTGTTGGACCAGCGGGATCCGAGAGCTAAGCCTAAGGTCATTCACTACAACCGCCTGAAACCTTATCGCTCTGCCTGGTCAGATGGGAAAGATCCGCCTGTACCTGTAGGAGGGCCTACAGCAGCGAACAGCCCAGGTCCCTCACTGCCTACTGCACTCTCAGGCTCCAGACCTTATGTTTACTGGAGCCCAGCCACACAAAGATGCTCTGTGCCGCCAGATAGGGCTCGGACTCATGTGTGTCCTCCATCTCAAGGGGCTGCCACTACCACAACACCTGTGGGACACAATACTTCCACAGAATCTACCAGTGAACTGTCTCCGGTAGTACTGCCTTTCGAAGGAATAAGGACCAAGTTCGGCCGCTGTGTGCGTCCCCCAGTACGTTATGGAACTGTGGTCTAAATTTTTGCTTGTTCCTGCTGGTGGATTAACAGCATGTTAACATGGACTGGGAAAGACTGTTATGGACATAAAAAATAAAAAAAAGAAAGAAAAGATTTTTTTTTTCAGCATTTTTAAGTGATGCTGTTCTATTTGTTATAATCCTTACTGTTACTCCTGTTTATTACCATCACCTGTTTTATTGGTATTTAGTTAGGTAAGTGTACCTAAGGTATACATTCAGTTATTTTGAGGCGAGGACGCTTCTTTTGTAAGGGGGGGGAGATGTGTAAGAGTGAAATGGTATGATGTAAACTTAATTACATGTATTAGTTATGACCACTAGTCGGCGCTGTTCGGGCGTCTGGAGGTGAGAGGGTAAAGTGAGGGGAAAAAGAAGGGTGAGGGAGAGAGGGAAAACGGGGGTCTTGACGGTTCGGCTGGAATGTGGAGTTGTTGACTAAAGTTATGAGGAAAACCCAGAACGTGTTGGACTGATTTATTCCTACTGATAAACCCACGTCGCTTACATTAGTACATCTCTACATTTATACAGTATTGCTATTGACTTGAACATTTTACCATTTATATATTCAATATGTTGTCTCCATGTTACTTTATGGTCAATCACAACCCCGAGGAATTTTGTCTCAAAAACTCTTTCAATTTTATCATCACAGAATTTTAGTTCAATATCCCCCTCTAATTCCGTTTGATTTCCAAAAACCATGACTTTAGTTTTCTTTATATTAAGAGATAATGTATTAACATCGAACCAAGATTTGATCATTTCTAGCTCCTTTTCAATAACAAACAAAAGTTCCTTCAATCGTTTTCCTGAACAAAATAACTTAGTATCGTCAGCAAAATGACACATTTTTATAATTTAGTAACATTACAAATATCGTTAATGTAAAGTATAAAAGGTATTGGACCAATCACGGATCCCTGTGGTACTCCACAGGTGACCTTCCTAAATCCTGACACCATGTCATTAACTTGCACACTGCTGTCTATTTTCCAAGTAGCTTTTCAACCAGCTTTTCAACCAGTCTTGAAAAGACTGATTACATATATAGGTCAGAGGTCCTGCAATACAATCAATGACTTCTTTAATGATTACCATATCAATAGAATATATATCAGAAGATCTTTTGTTTTTAAAGTTTTTTACAATTTCAATGATATCAGTTTCATTTACCGCACAAAGGAACATGGAATTTAAATTATCGTTAATAAGGTTATCAAACAAATCTTTTTTGTTATCAGGCACAACTATTTTTTTGGCCAAAGTAGTTCCAACACCCACAAAATAATAAAATACTTTTTAAATTGTCCACTTTGGCATCAGAGCTGTTTAGAAAATAACATGGAAATTCAGATTTGTAGCCTTTATTTCGGATAATCTGATTGATTACTTTCCAAGTCCTTTGAATATTGTTTTTACTATCCTCTAGTATTTTATTATAGTATTCCTTCTTCTGTGATCTCATAATGGAAGTCAGTTTATTCTTATAAAACTTATATTTTCCTTCACTTTCATTGGTTCTCAGTTGTAAATATTTCTTGTAAAGTAAATGTTTCTTTTTACATGCTCTTTGCAGACTTTTGGTCATCCATGGCTTTCCTATATATGTATCCTTTACCCTGCAGCTTCTAATAGGACAAGGCTTATTGTATAACTCCAAAAATATGAAAAAAAATGCATCATAGGCCTGATTAGGATCATCAGCATACACCTCATCCCAGCTGTTGTTTTTTAACAATTCGATAAATGCCGACCCACAATTCCTTGCGGCGGCAACATTTAAAGTGACGTTTCATTCGGCCGTTCACGAGAACAAACGTTCATGACTGACAAACGCAGATCATGTAAATAACCGTTGCTATAACTTGGAAATACTTTCAATAATCTGTTAAACCTGCTGGCAAACTATGACCGTTACGTTGCTGAAAACTGCTGTAAAATGATCAAACTGACGTATTTTATATTCTCTCTCTGGTGTTGTACTGCAGACTCAGCCCTCATTCTTTTATTGGACTTCAGCTACAGAGGCTTTAATGAAAGAGTTAAACTGGACGAGCTCTTCAGTCTGAGTCATGTTTCTGATCATCATCTTTTGAATCAACTATTTTGTTACATTACAATAAAACATATCAAGTCAACACTTCTTGGTCAAACTGTGTTTCATAAACTGTTGTCTGCATATTCCTATGATCAGATTATAATCTGCATATCAATCATAACAGCATAAAGGGATATGAGACATTGTTAGTGTGAGAACATAATTAATTTAGCATGTTTGAAACTGAAGACACAGTTTAGTAGCTTTGTACTCTGTGAAAAATATCTTTGTTTCACTTTCATATTCCTTTCATTTCTATTCCAACCCCGTTAATAAAGTAATACTATGAACCGGGTTATTTAAATCGTCTGCATGACGCAACACTGTAAGAAGACGGAAGAAGTATTTAAGATGCACTTTATTGTAGTCAGAGATGGACTACAGCATTGTAGTTTCACCGCTGCAGACAGACTGACGTCACTAACATGCGCCTGCCGTTGCGTCATAACTACGTCGCTTAGTGAAAGTGGAGTCGGATTTGCCAAACACTGCGGTTGTCTTGTCCTAACTCCTCATGAATTCTCCTTCCCATCTTTCCTTGACCCTGTGACGTTTTCCACAGAGGTGTAGGAAAAGTGGTCAGGGTTAGACGTTAGGAGGTAATTTTTTTACTATTCGACTGCAACCCAGGTGCTTCCAGCCGATGAAGCCGTGTGATTGGCTGAGCTGAAGTCACGTGACCTCCGCTGAGAGCAGCAGCAGCTGGTCGCTGCAGATTAAACCCAACAAATGGTTTCCGGCATAATGAAGCTCCATTTGGACGGATTAGTTTCTGTAACGATTCATAGAAATGACCGGCTGCAGGGTCACTGGGCTCTGACCCGCCGGACCTGGCCCCTCTTTACAAACTTAAATATGCATTTATTCATTTTAGACTTTAGATCCAGATGTGACAAAGTGATAGTGTTGGTTCTGGTCCCCCATGTGGACTAAGGTGGTGGTGTTGGTTCTGGCGCCCCTTGTGGATTTAAACCGTGTTGGTTTACTGCAGCAGGGTCTGACAGTCTGATCTGGGTCTGTCCACGGTGGACTGGTCTCTGCTGGAGGCCCCACTGGAGTCTGATATGAAGGAGGTTCTGGTGAACCTGCATGATGTCATCTGGTTTCACCAGAACCCGACCCGGTGGCTCCGATGAGGAACTCTGTATTTATCCCCTCAGTGAACTTTGTGAACATGAGGTCATGGTCTCCGTCTCTAGATTCAGGTTTCCATCTCTAGATTCAGGTCTCTAGATTCAGGTCTCAGGATTCAGGTATCCGTCTCTGCCCCCCTCAGGTCTCCGTAAAGGCCGGTTCTGGATCACGCCGGACCCGTACCACAACGACGACCACATCCAGATCGGCCGCGAGGTGAAGGTGAGCTGCCAGGTGGAGGCCACGCCCCCCGAGGAGCTGCAGTTCGATTGGCTGAAGAACGGCCGTCCAATCAGGAGCTCGGAGCGCATGGTGCTCACGCACAGCGGCGGCACCGCCCACCTGGACATCATCGACCTCAAGTTCACCGACTTCGGGACCTACACCTGCGTGGCCTCGCTCAGGGAGGGGGGCACGCCCGAGACCAGTATTGACGTCAACATCTCCTCCACCACAGGTGAGGTGCGGGCGGGGAGAGGAAGGAGAGGAGGAGGAGGATGAGGAGAAAGGAAGAGGGGAGGAGGAAGAGGGGAGGAGGAGGAGGAGGAGGAGGAGGAGGAGGAGGAGAGAGAGGAGAGGAGGGGAGGAGGAGAGGAGGAGAGAGAGAGAGGAAGAAGGAGTGGAGGTAGGGAGGAGAAGGAGGAGGAGGAGGAGGAGGAGAGAGAGGTTAGAAGGAGTGGAGGGGAGGGGGGTAGAGAGGAGGAGGGCTATAGGAGGAAGAGAGGAGGGGCAGAGGGAGGAGAGGAAGGGAGGAAGGAGAGTAGAAAGGAGAGAGGAGGAAGAGGAAGGAGAGGAGGAAGGATCATCCTCCACCAGTGTTTTTAAACAACGTTTGTTTCATCAGCATCACGTCTTGTTTTATATTTAATTAACATTTAATATTGAATTCATCTTTAACATTTAGTTGCTTCGTGAATTAAATTAAAATAATTAATGAGAAAATATAAGACTGTAATAATTACCAATGAATCTGATGTAAAACAATCAATCCAGTTCTGAAACCACTGATTGGCTGACGACAGGTGGCTCCGCCCCCTCAGCTCCCGTCCTGCGCTCTCATTGGCTGCAGCTCATGAGGTCACATGTTAATCCCGCTATGATCTGCCTGCAGTTCCCCCGGAGCTGTCCGTCCCCAGGGGGCGCTCTCACCTGGTGGCTCAGGAGGGCGACACCGTGGACCTGCAGTGTCTGGTCTCGGGGAAACCCAAACCCATCCTCCTTTGGTCCCGGCTGGAGGAGAGTGGGGCGGCGGCGGCTGCGCCGCCTCTGATGCCGGACGGCTCACAGCAGACGGAGAGCTACGACGGCGTCCTGAGGATCAATAACGTCACCAGAGAGACCAGCGGGACATTCCGCTGCCGGACCAGCCAGTACAACGGGTTCAACGTGAAGCCCAGGGAGGCGCTGATCCAGCTCGTGGTGCAGTGTGGGTAACACACCTGGACACACCTGTACATATATATATATATATATATATATATATATATATATATATATATTAGTGCTGTCAAACGATTAAAATATTTAATCGCGATTAATCGCATTTAACTTGCAATTAATCGCAATTAATCGCAATTTTCTTTTTCATTTTAATGCTCTTATCAACATGAAAAAGTGGATTGGCTTGCTTTATGCAAATGTTTTATTTTATTGAAAAACAACTGCCAAACAGGGCGGTACAGAATAAAAATATAAAGTGCACATTTCAGGTAAACAAGGGTTTACAAAATAAAATTATAAAGTGCACATTTCAGGTAAACAAGGGTTTACAAAATAAAATTATAAAGTGCACATTTCAGGTAAACAAGGGTTTACAAAATAAAATTATAAAGTGCACATTTCAGGTAAACAAGGCCATACAAAATAAAATTATAAAGTGCACATTTCAGGTAAACAAGGGTTTACAAAATAAAATTATAAAGTGCACATTTCAGGTAAACAAGGGCTTAAGAGAGAGAGAGAGAGAGAGAGAGAGAGAGAGAGAGAGAGCGCTGTGAACATAGCAGTCAGGCTCTCGAAGGCAATTCGTAGGTCCTGTTGTTGGATGCGATGCGTATTATATCAGCTAGACCCTCGTCCTCCACAACGTTAACAGGCCTACACGCAGTAGCCACCCATTTACCTATGGCTGCAATAAGTTTGCTCTTCGTTGTGGTGTCCATGTGTTTCTGTCATCCATTCTTGTCTGCTATGACGAGGGGGCGCAGAGTTAGCATCAGCTGTGTGCTTGGCCATCAAGTGGTATTTCAGACTGGATAGGCTACGATGATAGCTCAGTTCACAATGACAAATGGCACATACCACTTTGGTCTTGTCAAGGGAACCATCTGACAACTTTTTGAAAGTAAACTTTCCATTCATTAGCGTCTTATCATTCATTTTGCCGTATCGCGCTCACCATTCATTCATTTCAAACCGTAACGTTAGCCTAGCTTCCAAGCCCAAACAGCGTGCCTATTGTTTTGCTTCCGGTTGAGCTACATCCGGCGTCTCAGGAGAAAAAAATTAAAATGCGTTAACGCCATTAATAAAATTGACGGCGTTAAAATTGGTTTGCGTTAACGCCGTTAATAACGCGCTAATAACGCGCTAATATGACAGCACTAATATATATATAGACAATATTTATGTACATGAACACAAACACAACGTACACAACCACAACGTACATGAACTTAAACACAATGTATGTAAACACAAAGTACATAAACTTAAACACAATGTAGTTAAACACAACGTACATAAACGTAAACACAATGTACATAAACACAACGTACATAAACACAACGTACATAAACGTAAACACAATGTACATAAACACAACGTAGATAAACTTAAACACAATGTACATAAACACAACGTACATGGGGGCTGGCACGGTGAGCTGGGAGAGTTTGGGTTGAAGAACCTCCGGGATGATCGTGTTGAATGCAGAGCTGAAGTCCACAAACAGAACCCTTGCATATCTCCCTGGGGAGTCGAGGTGTTGCAGAATATGGTGCAGTCCCATATTTACTGCATCATCCACCGACCTGTTTGCACGGTAGGCAAACTGCAGGGGGTCCAGCAGGGGCCCTGTGATGTCCTTCAGGTGGGTCAACACCAGCCTCTCAAAGGACTTCATGACCACAGACGTCAGGGCGACGGGTCTGTAGTCATTTAATCCTGTGATGGAGGATTTCTTGGGGACCGGGATGATCAAGGAGCGCTTGAAGCAGGAAGGGACTTCACATAGCCCCAATCGGTTGAAGATCTCCGTGAAGATGGGGGCCAGCTGGTCAGCACAGACTTTCAGGCAGGAGGGGGACACACCGTCTGGGCCCAGAGCCTTCCTGATCTTCTGTCTCTGAAAGAGCCGACTCACATCCTCTTCGCAGATCCTCAGTGCCGGTGGGGGGGTTGGATGGGAGAGATGAGTGTGGAGGTGATTGTTCGATGATGGAGCAGTTGGGCGGGGTGGAAGTGGGCTTGTCAAACCTGCAATAGACTTAAACACAATGTACATAAACACAACGTACATAAACACAACGTACATAAACTTAAACACAACGTACATGAACTTAAACACAACGTACATGAACACAACGTACATAAACTTAAACACAATGTACATAAACACAATGTACATAAACACAACATAAATAAACACAACATAAATAAACACAACGTACATAAACACAATGTACATAAACACAACGTACATAAACACAACGTACATAAACTTAAACACAACGTACATGAACCTAAACACAACATACATAAACACAACGTATATAAACACAACGCACATGAACACAACGTACATAAACTTAAACACAATGTACATAAACACAATGTACATAAACACAACGTAAATAAACACAACATACATAAACACAATGTACATGAACTTAAACACAACGTACATAAAATTAAACACAACATACATAAACACAACTTGAACGTACGCTCTGGCCTTCAGAACAGTCCTCCTGACTGGCTCTGTGCAACCGCTCGGCGGCCGCTCGGGCCCCTAGTTGACGGCGGCTGGGATCGGAATGCTAGATCCGACCACCTAGCTGCCATAGGAGGTTTCTCCTATGAGGGAGGCACCATGGCGTCCCGCAGCAGAGTCTGTGCAACAGGGGAAACCAAGTCCTGGCTGGCCCTAAGGGGGCAACAAGCACCAGTCTGTGGCCCCGTTGAATAACACGGAGGTGCTTTGGCAGATCAGAGGAAATGGGGGGGAAAGCATAAAGAAGGCCCTCTGGCTACATGTGAGCCAGGGCATCTTGACCCAGAGGACTGGTCCTCTCCCTTAACACACTGAACACTGGAGGTCATTTTCAGTCGATTTTCTCGATTTGACATAATTTTCTTAGATTCACCTTTTAAGCCACTTGCATATACAGTATACCCATGTTTTACATCATAAATTGCAGAACAATCTCAGCTATCTATATAATGAGGCACCATTGTCATAAGGCAAAAGTGTAAAGAGAAAAACTTTATAATATGACACTAAAGCTGAAAAATGGAATCTCGATTTTTGGAAATTATTCATATCGCTTGAAAAAACCTAACTTTTCTCAGGTGGAAACTCTGTTTAGGTGATGGAAATTGGTTTACCAAAGGTTTTAGGTTCACAAAAGCAATGAAATACATGAATAAAGTGGTAGATACATGTAAATAAATGTCTAAAACTAAGATCTTTATTATCGTTTTTTGAGTAGAAATATGGTCTTTCACACCTTTCACCAAAATGATAAAAATGGGACTGATAAATGACTTCATAGTGCAGATAAAGCTTCATGGAGTGTGTGCAAATGAAAAATGACCATCACAACACTTTTTTTTTTTTAAAATAAAAATATGTATTATATAAAAAAAAATTACAGAATATATATTGAGAAATATAAAACAGAACAAAAACTAGTCAGACTATTTACAATATACAAGTATGGCTTGCTTTGCTTCAATGGCATATCCTCATGCCATGGCATGCCATTCCCGGAAACAGTTTCTGTTCAGCTGCAGGCAGAAGGGAACGTTACACGCCTCGCACTTCCATGCCGTGTCTTTTCGCACTTTCTTCATGCTGCAAAGCTCGCAAACCCTGCGACCCGCCGTTGACTTTGTTTTGGGGCAGGCTGCAGCAGCAGCAGAGACAGGCACAGGACCATGACCTGCAGGTGCCGGTGTGGACCTGGTGTCCGGGCTGGCTGGAACTTGATGACGGGGGGAGCAGTGTCCGGGTCTTCATCCGTCCTCCAGGACAGCGTAGGTGCAGGTGGTGCACACGCTGCCGTCTCTCTCGACCTGGCCTGTGGTGAAAGTAGGGCAGCACGCGCCCTGTTTGCCGGCGATGGTGTCTTTAGTCGTCAGGAAATGCGCTGCCTCTTTGCTGGTCGTGGTAGTCGTCGTGCAACACGCTGCCTCTTTGCTGGCCAGGCTGGTGGGGGCGGCTGGTACTCCTCTCTGTAAAATAAATGAAGACTAGTCAGTTGAAAGAAAGATGACGTAACGATTGAGCAGAGTGCTCCGCACGCGATGTGTAAATATTACTCAGATCATGTCTGGTAGTAATTTGAGCAGAGTGCTCCGCATACTATGTGTAAATATTACTCAGATCATAACTGTGGTAGTAACGTGAGCAGAGTGTTGTACAAAGCAGACTGTGTATAAATATTACTCAGATCATGACTGTGGTAGTAACGTGAGCAGAGTGTTGTACAAAGACTGTGTATAAATATTATTCAGATCATGACTGTGGTAGTAACGTGAGCAGAGTGTTGTACAAAGCAGACTGTGTATAAACATTACTCAGATCATGACTGTGGTAGTAACGTGAGCAGCAGTGTGCACCGTGTGGCGGGCTCTCGTGCTCTCGTGCACAGTGTACACATTACTAGTTTGCACCATGCAGTCTTACAGACACGTAACAAAGTTTAGTAACAACACTTACCCATCTTCCTCAGAAGAACTAAAGCCTTCGAGCTCTGACGACGATGCGTCCTCCTCCTCGCTGCTCTCCAGAATCATGCGTTTTGCTTCCTCCGTGTTGAATCTCTTTGTCGTCATGATGTCGCTTTTCTCTGACTGAAAACTGTAGCATGTGTACATGATCAAGTGGGTAGTCCTTTGAGATTTCCTGAGTGTACATTGGTTGTTTAGTTCACGAAATGGCGACGGACATATGATTCAACAAATCACAGAGAAGGATTTTCTTTTCTTTTTTACCAGCGTCAGATGACACACTGCTGCCCTTTCGCTTGCTTGATGATGTTAACATTATGCTGGGCTCTGCCTGGGCAGGCACCCGGAAGCAGGAAGTCTTCTCTTTCCGCCAGACGTAAAATTATATTTCTGCGATGTATTATCGCGGTGCTGTGAATATTTTAGAAACTTAGAGAAACGTTTCGAGTGTCACCACGCGAAACCGCGGGCCCAGTGGACAGAGGGTTAAGGAGAACCAGTGGAACACGGTCGAGGTGTTGTCCCATGTTGTTGGGATGGAACCACGCCAATGGGGATACTCTTTGACAGGTATGCTCTCTCCCTCCACAGGGAAACAGCGATAAGGCAAATGCTGTGATGCCTCTACTGACCTATGCCTGTGGCACAGGCCGAGGCTGTTCAGCCACTTCTGCAAAGGGGCGCAAGCCCAAAGGAACGACAGCTAAGGCCGTTTGTCCAATAGGCAAAGAAAGAGGGTGTAGGGCAACCGAAGGGGTATGGCCCGAAGGCATGGGAGGGCCGCTCGCCACTGTACTCAGTAAAGAAGTTGGCGGGCACTGCCAGTAACATAATGTCGTCCTCTGGGAACGGCTCAGCCGCGGATGGGTCTGATGCCTCAGACCTCTCCGCACTAGGGCGGAAGGCGAGAGACCTCCCTCGGGCTCGAGGCCAAGGGTCATGGCTGTCTTCAGGCTGGAGAGGCACAGGTCCCACGGCTGGCAAGGTTAAACCTAGGCACGAGTCTGAGGGGACCCTGCCCCACTAATCGATGTGGATTACGAAGTCAGTCTGAGCGGGGCGCTCTGCTGACTGCCAGAGAAGGGGCAGGGAACAGTAAGAGAGAGGGAGTGAGGACACTCTCCTCCATAGTATTGTAGTGGTAATTACTGGTGTCCTAGCAGTAAGCCAAGCGAGAACACTCTGCTACTGTGGAAACAAGTCCTGTGGAAACAGGTCAGACACCGTCCGTCTAGTGTGAAGGGAGCGCTTCTATCTCTTTCTAGAGCACTCTCTTCGCTAGTACGTCTCTCTTCGCTGGCACGGTAGCTGTGATTCCTGGTGTTCTACCAGTAAGCTTCAGCGGGAGCACTGTGCTACTGTGGAACAGGACAGGCACAGTCTGTCTAGTGGGGGGGGAGAGGGGGAAGCGAGAGGACTCTCTTCACTAGTCCAGTAGCTGTGATTATTGGTGCTCAACCAGTAAGCTTCAGAAAGAGCACTGTGCTACTGTGGAAACAGGCCGGCACAGTCTGTCTATGAGAGGGGAGCGCAGCGCAGCACTCTCTTCACTAGTCTAGTAGCTGTGAACATCGGTGTCCTACCAGTAAGCGTCAGCGAGAGTACTGAGATAGTGGGGAACCGGTCATGTGGTAACAGGCCAGGCACAGTCTGTCTAGTGGGAGGGAGCGAGGGCACCCTCCTCACCAGTACAGTCGCTGTGGCTCCTGGAGTCCTAGCAGTGAGCTACAGCGGTAACACTGTGCTACTGTGGAGGCCGGTCCCTCTGCGACAGGACAGGCACAGCCTGACTTAGTTAGGGGGAGCGAGGGCACTCTCTTCACCAGTACAGTAGCTGTGGCTCCTGGCATCCTAGCAGTCAGCTACAGCGGGCTAGCGCTGTGCTACTGTGGAGGCCGGTCCTGTGGCGAGGGGACGGCACAGCCCTACTTAGTTAGGGGGAGCGAGAACACTCTCTTCACCAGTACGGCAACTGTGATTCCTGGCGTCCTAGCAGTCAGCTACAGTGCCTGAGCACTGTGCTGCTGTGGAGGCTGGTCCCGTGGCGACGGGACAGGCACAGTCTGCCTTAGTTAGGGGGAGCGAGAACACTCTCTTCACCAGTACAGCAACTGTGACTCTTGGCGTCCTAGCAGTCAGCTACAGTGGGAGCACTGCGCCACTGTGGAGGCCGGTCCTGTGGCGACAGGACGGGCACAGTCTGTATCAGCAGCTACACGCTGTCAGTACCGTCATCGCTGTTAGTACCGTCATCGACGTACTCCTATAACAGCCGCGATGTTTACCGACGTTGATGTACACGCTGTCAGTACCGTCATCGACGTAACCTTGGTAGCGTCCCACAAGTTAGCCTGGTGGGAATTAGCGTGGTCTCAGTTAGCCTGAGTGGCAACACTACGCTACCTATAACAGCCGAAATGTTTACCGACGTCGCTCTCGTTAGCGTCCCCTCAGTCAGCCTGAACGGGACGCTGCTCACTGAAAGCCGGCCGCAACAGTAGCGATGTAGCCACGGCGAGCGGCACGCTTCCGTCAGCGCTCCACTTAGTTAGCGGGAGCGAGAGCGCCCGTGGAATCTGCTATTGCAGAAACAATATTAATCGATCTCACCCGATAGCCGACCTGGTGATGACCGAAGATAGATACGCCGTCCGGCTCGATGGTCTGGACATAGAAGCGCACCGGAGCTAGGAGGTTCTAGCTGTCGCAGCCTTTGGAGGGTGAGGGTCAAAAACTGATGCTAACACACTAAAAGCTGATGCTAACACACTAGTTAGCCTGCGCAGCGAGAAGATGAATAAGAACCGATCTCGGGATGACGCCGGAAGTTATACCCGGCTGGGAGTCACCCGAGGTCACACGTGACTTTGTTGATATAAATACTCAAACTGCGCAAGCGCGATACTGACACACACTGATACTAACACTGCCTCTGGCGGCCAGTAAGAATGAAATAGAACAGGTCTAGCAGCGAGCACTCTCCCAACACCTCCACGCCGCGAGCTAGCGGCGCGAGCTAAGCTAGCTTTGTGGAGGTGGGAGCCAGCGGAGAGCCAGGCTGGGGGGGGGGGGGACAAAAAAAAACAACAGAAAAGGCAGTTCACTCACCAGGTGCTGTTCACTTAATAAAGAGTAAAGTCCATCCGCCTCTTGTTGTTAACACAGTTCAATGACGTGGTTGTTCAGTTCATCTGTGTGCTTCAGTGAGGATGTCACTGCCAAACATACATATAATAACCCTCCGTGAGAAAGGCGTTCTCAGTAAATCCGCCACCAAGTCCGTTTCTCCTCCTCCTTCAGCCATTGAGTGTTAAAACAAGTAAAACACTAAACATGTCATAACTTCTCTTATGCTTCAGCCTGAATTATTCTAGCTCCTACTGAGCTCTGCTGCAAGGTTGACACCCCTGTTGACACACTGACCAATCACAGTGCATGTTAATGGTCACGCTGGGCCACGTCCACGCCATTTCGCAAGCTGAACGCAGTGCAGCAGGCTGAACGCAGTGCAGCAGTCTGAAGGCAGAGCAACAAAGGAATACAGGAGCTGTGCAATGAGAAGATAAGCTGATAGGGAAAAATAATTATAATACATGTAGTGTATTTGTGAAAAACAATTAAATTATAAAATAGCTACAACTTTGTGATTCTGTTTAGGCCAGCAGTGAAGGCTTAGCAGGCCCTGACTGCCCACCACTGTCATAAACACAAACACAACTACATAAACATAAACACAACGTACATAAACACACCTCGTTCCCGTAACGCGGGCTCATTAATATGCTAATCGCGTCCACATGAAGCTTTCAGATAAAAGCTTACGACCATTTCAGATGTTTTGGGTTTTACTTTGACAATAATCCCTCGCAGCATGTTGGGTTTTTACTGGATTACGGGACGCCGGTGACGGGACGCCGACACGCGCACAATGCCTCTGACGAGCATCCTCCTCCTCGCTTCAGACAGGTGGCTTCAGAGCAGAGAACAGGCGGGGGAGGAAGCACGCGGAGGCTGTTATGTGGATCCTCCCGAGGTGGTCGATGAACGAGGGTTAGCCAGAGAGCTGAGGTGTGAGGGCTGTGAGCTGAGTGAACACACGTCTAAAGGACTAAAGGATCGTTGTTTCCCCATCAGGGGTTACGAGGA
Organism: Myoxocephalus aenaeus; assembly: GCA_038501785.1. Taxonomy (NCBI): domain Eukaryota; kingdom Metazoa; phylum Chordata; class Actinopteri; order Perciformes; family Cottidae; genus Myoxocephalus; species Myoxocephalus aenaeus. The sequence goes on from JBAMJR010000326.1 coordinate 6,060,119, forward strand.
CATCAATAATTTCTGTAATGGATCCTTCAGACCAGGGCCCTATTTCTCGTAGCTGGCTTACTGAGATAGCGGGCTAATTTTCAGGATAAGATGACGTAGGTCTGGCTTTTCGGTTCCTCGAAGCAAGCTTAGATAAATCACCATAGCAACACAGCCAGAAATGTAAACCTGCAGGCTAACTGAAATTCACTGGATAAACTGGCCACTCCCACCGGACGAAAAAGGCAGCTCACTTCCTCATTGATGAAGGAGCAATATTAGTTATATTAGTTTTATAGGGAAAGAGTTCTTTCAGATCGCCAAGATCCGTTCTCACATCCTCATGACTTCCTGTACGAGGCGCAATAGATTCTGCCGACAAGGAATCATTTATTTACGAGAGCTTCTCGAGCCGCGGACATTGAACACCACACGGCGCAGCCGATTGCCCGTCTCACAGAAATAGACTATCACCCACTGCATGCCGCGCTGTTCTTAAGTTTATTTAGCGCTTAAGAAACTTATGGATGTGTTGAAAGCACTCATAATTATATGACAGTGTTATTAGTACACCATACGTATCATTATTGTTGAATATGATTAAGGTGGACTCATCATAAGAATACAGAGAATCACACACAATTTCTTTTCACTGCTTCAATTGATTGAATTTCTGATTATGAATAATACATACACCGCGTTCCACATTATTAGGCAAATTGTATTTAAGGGTCATAAACATAAATTTTTTGGTTTTTCAATGAAACTCATGGATGGTATTGTGTCTCAGGGCTATTTGGATGATTGAAATCATCCAAATAGTAATATTAATAATTAGTTTGCCAGGTGAGCCCAATCAAAGGAAAACTACTTAAGAAGGATGTTCCACATTATTACGCAAGCTACATGTTTCAGGCAAAATGGGGAAGAAAAAGGATCTCTCTGCTGCTGAAAAGCGGCAAATAGTGCAATACCTTGGTCAAGGTATCACAACATTGGATATTTCCAAAAGAATTGCGCGTGATCATCGGACGGTGAAGAAATTTGTCACCGATTCACAGCACAAGTGGGTTCGTTCAGACAAAGGCAAAATAAGGAAGATTTCTGCCAAACAAATGCGTAGGGTTAAGATAGCAGCCACTAAAATGCCATTGAATAGCAGCAAACAGGTGTTTGAAGCCGCTGGTGCCTCTAGAGTCTCGCGAACTTCAAGATGTAGGATGCTCAAGAGGTTTGCAAGTGTCCTTAAACCTGTTATTCGGCCACCCCTAAACCAAGCTCATAAGCAAAAAAGGTTGCAGTGGGCTCAGGACTACATGAAGACTAACTTTCAAACTGTTTTGTTTACGGATGAGTGCCGTGCAACCCTTGATGGTCCTGATGGATGGAGTAGTGGATGGTTGGTGAATGGCCACCATGTCCCAACAAGGCTGAGACGTCAACAAGGAGGTGGCGGAGTCATGTTTTGGGCCTGAATCATGGGGAGAGAGCTGGTAGGCCCCTTCAGGGTCCCTGACGGTGTGAAAATGACCTCGGCAAAGTATGTAGAGTTTCTGACTGAGCACTTTCTTCTGTGGTACAAAAAGAAGAACCGTGCCTTCCGTAGCAAAATCATATTCATGCATGACAATGCACCATGTCATGCTGCAAAGAATACCTCTGGGGCATTGGCTGCTATGGGCATAAAAGGAGAGAAACTCATGGTGTGGCCCCCATCTTCCCCTGACCTTAACCCTATTGAGAACCTTTGGAGCATCATCAAGCAAAAGATCTATGTGGGTGGAAGGCAGTTCACATCCAAGCAGGTGCTCTGGGAGGCTATTATGGCATCCTGCAAAGACATTAAAGCAGAAACTATCAAAGAACTCACAAGTTCAATGGATGCAAGAATTGTGAAGTTGATATCAAAGAAGGGGTCCTATGTTAACATGTAACTTGACCTGTTAAGATGTTTTTGATTCAAACTTTTCTTGATTTCAGTAAATATGACCTCCTAATGCTGCAAATTCAACAAATGACAATTTTTTGTTCTTTACAACCTATAAAATATCTTGAAACTCTGAAATTCTGAAATTCTGCATAATAATTTGGAACACGGCATTTTGAGTTTTTTATTTTGAAAAAAATACTGTTATCATTAGGAGGTTTGTTCAATAGAATTTGACTTATACTCTAACAGTTGATGACTTGAAAATGATACTGACTGACTGTGCATTACTATTTAGGAAAATCTGAGCAAAGTGTAATTTGCATAATAATGTGGAACGCGGTGTACATACTGATCCGCCCATACACATATTCAAACTCCTAGTTATATGGTAATCTACACATACATGTATAGTGGGTACGGAAAGTATTCAGACCCCTTTACATTTTTCACTCTTTGTTTCATTGCAGCCATTTGATAAAATCAAAAAAGTTAATTTTATTTCTCATTAATGTACACTCAGCACCCCATCTTGACAGAACAAAACAGAAATGTAGAAATATTTGCAAATTTATTAAAAAATTAAAAACTGAAATATCAGAGCAGACTTGAGCGTACTTGAGAGCCAAGTTATTTGTTTAAGCATCAAATCTGTGGTCGGTTTGTCCAGACTCATCTTATTTCAAAAGATACGCCGACGGGTTGAGGTCCTGCTGAGGGACCGTGAGCCCCGTCAGCACCGGGCCGTCGGCGCTCTGCTGCCCGCCGACAGCAGCTTGATCTCGGCTGGACTTTTTGAAATGATCCGCTGGCTCCGATGTCTCCGTATCGATTAAACATGAGATATAAATCGACTTTGAGGATCTAACAAGCAATCTTTATAATTTATTCAGTCACATTAAATCAGTTTGACTGAGGGAAAGGCTACGATTTATAACTTAAGATTTTAATTTAACTTTTACTTTGAACTACAGTCTTATTACTTTTGACCGAATTGTTTGCAATTATATGTGTATCTATATAAATATATAAGTATATATATAGAATTTATAAACATATTATATATACAATTATGTGTATCTATATAAGTATATAAAATACATATTTATAAACACAATATATATATATATATATATATATATATATATATATACAAGGATATGTGTATGTCTGTGAAACCAGTGCAAAAAAAGCAGGGTTGTCATATTTTGTTTGACTGTAAAAATACTTTACAGTGAAGAATGACAACGACAGCTGAGGTGGTGACGTCATCAAGTCAGCTGCTGTTCCAATTGCAGAAAGACCGTCCTGTGTCCTCCCGTCCTTGAGAGTCTGGACTCCCAAGTCCAAACTCCAAAAGTTCACAAGTCTGGACTTAGCGTACTTGGAATTGAGAAACAGCCCTTGTCTCTCGTTCCAGACTCCTCCCTCCTCGTGTGCCGCCCTCCTGTGTAATTGCAAGCCCCGCCCTCATTGTTTCCACCTGTGTCTCGTTCCCCTGTGTATTTAGTCTGTGTCAACTCCCTGTCCTGTGCGAGTTTGTCTTTTGACGTTCGTATCAAACGCACATCCTCAGGCTGACGTGTGTCTGCACAGTGGACAGAAGGAGATCACCGCCTGTCAAAGTTAGCAGTGTTGCAGCATTTGTCTGAAACTAGCTGACGGTGTTTTAACTGGAAAGTTTTCTGTTATGTAGAACAGACACAAAAATAATATTAATAAATCAAACGGATTCACGTGGACAGCAGGACGTCAGTGATGCGTTCAGGTTCCCAAGGAGACGCTTCCAGACCTTCAGGACTGAATCCAACGGTTCTGTCACGGTCCCCACAACCCTGACCGGAACATTTATTTATATCTCATCAACAAACACTGTTTCTGTTGTTAGCTGCTAGCTGCTAGTCGCCGTCTCAGGCGTCGCCATGTTGAGAGCCGTTTAGAGTCAATAGACAAAACTACTGGTGGTCCAGTATCTGGTCCAGTATTCTCAGGGGGTTTAGCACAAACTCCCTTTTTCATAAAAGCAAAAAAAAGCCATGTGACTGAGAAATTCACATGTTCTTCACATTCTAACTATAAGATTATAAAGATCAATTTCACATTTAATACATTCCTACGTCTGCGTACAGTAATGTAGTTTTCAGACAAAACATGAAGGCCACATGTTTTTTTGGAGGTTGATGAATAACTTTTCCCTCTCTGGTTGTCATGTTGTCATCATCAGAACTAATATCAGAAACTACCCGCCAGAGAGGACATTAATCTGTGAAGTGACACCTGAAACGTGGCAGAAATCCTCAGAGGAAGTTCTGCCAGAGGGATTTAAAACGACAGATCCGGCGCTGCCTTTGTGCCCTTTAGCGCCGGTCTGACTTTACACATTTCAAACACTACAGGGGCTTTATGGTTATTTTAGAAGCTTCATTAAAAAGAAGTAAGAGAGCAGGAGCCATTTAAATCTAGTCTCATTCAGTCTGGATTTATTCTGACGTATTATTTATTTTATCACTTTAATACAGCCACTATTAAACTGAACTTTCAGGTCAGTTCAGGTTCAACAAGGCGCGTTAAAACACACTTAAAGGGATTACACATCTAAATGTTTTAACATGATTTGGATTTTAAACTTTACAGAAAGAAGAGATTGATGTCTGTAATATTTAATATAAAGAGTTCAGATCAGGAGAAAATCTCTGGTTCTTTAAAGTGAAGCCCAAACTGCATTATCTCTAGTGACCACCAGGGGGCGACTCCTCTGATTGTGTAGAAGTCTATGGTTCATGTGTTAAAGCTACATTCCCTCTCCTGACCATCAGGGAGCAACTCCTCTGGTTATATAGAAGTATATGCTTCATGTGTTAAAGCTGCATTCTCTCTCCTGACCACCAGGGAGTGACTCCTCTGGTTGTATAGAAGTCTATATAAATGACTCTACTTGATTTATTCCCTCAGTAAACATTGTAAACATGAGTTTGTCTCAATCTCTAGTTTCAAGTCTTCTTCAATACAGCATGATGTTCATTTAGTAAATGATGGTCATTTAGAGTCAAACAGACCATAAAGCAGGGGATGCTTTAGGGGGCGGGGCTTCAAGGTGATTGACAGGTCTTTGTGGACCATGAACAACCAGAGAAGTCGCCCCCTGATGGACATCAGAGAGAATGCAGCCGGAGGTTGCCGCCTGATCTGGACTCAAAATGACGATCGTTGATATACTTTGTGCTGTGTCGTCTCATACTTCCTGTCTCGGCCTCCAACAGTCCCGCCCACTGTGGAGCCGGTGTACACAGAGGTCCGTCAGGCTCTCAGCCGGGCGTTCAGCCTCACCTGCCGCCTGCTGCGAGCTCACCCGGCGCGCCTCCTTAGGTATGAGTGGAAGCTGGGCTCCCGCCTCCTCACCGTCGGGCAGTTCAGCGACCAGCGGGATGACACCAGCTACCTAGTTAAAGCTCTGAACCGGGAGGGATACGGCGAGTACACCTGTGACATCACCAACGAGGCCGGGGCGGGGCGCTGCACCTTCCTGGTCACAGGTGAGTCGGCGTGACTGGTGCATGATGGGACATGGTTTTATGCTTGAAGGTGTGAACAGGTTGGGTTTCCTCTTTCTGAACTAGACTCTGTTCTCTGAGTTGTAGCTGGTGGATTTGGACCTCGTTTAAATTAACTGAAGACTCGACTTGGACTCTATAATAGTTTGAGCCTTCATTTGGATTGCCAGTCTCCCAGTGAAGCCCCAGTAACCAGACCTGAGATCTGCTGGGAACGCAGAGCCGTTTCCAAAGTGTTTACTTCTGGAGGACGATGAACACGATGAGTAATTAGAGTTCATCTTCATCATGTGTTGGCAGACTGAAGCAGAGAATCACAGAGTTTCCTCGGAGGGCTTGAACGTGTCATAAATGATAACAACCTGCAGCTTCAGGAAACCTTCAAATCCTGTAAAACGTCTGAAGTGACAACAAAGACTTTAGTGAAGATTAGAACCCGTTGCTCAGGTATCACTTCAGGTGTTTCATCATGAATATGAAGTCTTCATCTTTGAATTTTGCACTCCTGCTGCATATCGTTGTCTCTGAATGCTCTCTGCATAATTTAAAGGGTTTTTATTCCTTAACGGGGACTTGTGGAATATTCTTTTAAAGTTCCATCAGGCTCCATCAACTGTATACCTCTGGAGGAGGTCTTGGTATTGAGTAGACCTCTAGAGCAGGGGTGTCAAACATACGGCCCGCGGGCCGGATCCGGCCCGCCAGGGGGTCCAGTCCGGCCCGCAGGATAATTGTAAAAATGTGAGAAAAAAAAAAAATGCAAAAAAAAATTTAAAAAAAAAAAAAAAAACTCAGTATGGATTTGAACCACTGATCCTCTGATTGTAAGACATGCATGGTAACCATTGAGCCACAGACACAATTAATCACAGTACTGACTTTACTAAAAATATTGCCTAACTGCAAGGGAGTCTGCAGAGGAGAGCCCAGGCAGGTAAACAGTGGGCTGATGTCTGAATTGTTGGTCTTTATGTTTCTAGTTTATTGAAGAAAGACCTTAAAACAGGGTTTATCATCCAAAAACCTCCAACAATGATTTAAACAGAGAGTAATATTGTCATTATATATGCGTTATTATGCTGTGATTTTACTGGTACGGCCCACTTGAGGTCAAAATGGGCAGCATGCGGCCCCTTAACTAAAATGAGTTTGACACCCCTGCTCTAGAGGATGTGCTGGTATTGAGTAGACGTCTAGAGCAGTGATTCTTAACCATAGGGCCGCTGCCCCCCATTGGGCCTAGAGGGCCGCCATAGGTTATGAATTGAAGACACCATAGATATTACTGCCCTGAGCCCAGTGTGTCGAATGTGTGCTAACGCAGCACTGAAGGCTTCACAGCTAAAGTGATATCTAAAGACCAAACATCCAACGCTCGTGAGAAAGCCGGTGGGATTTTTCAAGAGAAAGGACAATTTACTACAGATGCACCGTACACCCAGCTCGTTCACTCCGCTCGGCTTCTGCCAATCGGCTTGTAGCTCTGTCACTGCGAACTAAACACTCAACAAAGTCACGACTGTTTGCTGTCCTGGCTCCTTAATGGTCGAATGAGCTCCCCATTGACATCAGGAGAGCAGAAAGTCTCTACATCTTCCGTAGCAAACTAAAAACAGATATTTTTCGACTACACCTTGAATAGGGAAGGTAGCACCTTAGTAGCACTTAAATGGCACTTACTGATAGCACTTTGTAGTTTAACTTTATTGAAGAAAGGTCTGTCGTGTCACTGACTGGCAACTCCAAATGTGCTCTGAAAGCCAGCTGTCACAGATATGAAGAGCAACTTCTGGTTCTGCAAAAATTAAGACTGCTGAAGCATATACAGTCAGGTCCATAAATATTTGGACATTGACACATTTTTCATTATTTTGGCTCTGTACACCACAACAATGGAGTTGAAATGAAAAGAAGATGTGCTTTAAGTGCAGACTTTCAGCTTTAATTTGAGGGTATTTACATCCAAATCAGGTGAACGGTGTAGGAACTACAACAAATTCAAATGTGGCCACCCTCTTTTTAAGGGACCAAAAGTAATTGGACCATTGGCTGCTCAGCTGTTCCAAGGTCAGGTGTGTGTAATTCCCTCGTTATTTCATTTACAAGGAGTAGATAAAAGGTCTAGAGTTCATTTCAGGTGTGGTATTTGTGTTTGGAATCTGTTGCGGTCAACTCTCAATATGAAGTCCAAAGAGCTGTCACTATCAGTGAAGCAAGCCATCATTAGGATGAAAAATCAAAACAAAACCATCAGAGAGATAGCAAACACATTAGGTGTGGCCAAATCAACTGTTTGGTACATTCTTACGAAGAAAGAACGCACTGGTGAGCACTGGTGAGCAACACCAAAAGACCCGGAAGAGCACTGAAGACAACTGTGGTGGATGACAGAAGAATCATTTCCCTGGTGAAGAAAAACCCCTTCACAACAGTTGGCCAGATCAAGAACACTCTCCAGGAGGTAGGTGTATCTGTGTCAAAGTCGACAATCAAGAGAAGACTTCACCAGAGTAAATACAGAGGGTTCACCACAAGATGTAAACCATTGGTGAGCCTCAAAAACAGGAAGACCAGATTAGAGTTTGCCAAAAAACATCTAAAAGAGCCTGTACAGTTCTGGAAGAACATCCTATGGACAGATGAGACAAAGATAAACTTGTACCAGAATGATGGGAATAGAAGAGTATGGAGAAGGAAAGGAACTGCTCATGATCCGAAGCATACCACCTCATCAGTGAAGCATGGTGGACGTAGTGTTATGGCGTGGGCATGTATGGCTGCCAATGGAACTGGTTCCCTTGTATTTATTGATGATGTGACTGCTGACAAAAGCAGCAGGATGAATTCTGAAGTGTTTCGGGCAATATTATCTGCTCATATTCAGCCAAATGCTTCAGAACTCATTGGACGGCGCTTCACAGTGCAGATGGACAATGACCCGAAGCATACTGCGAAAGCAACCAAAGAGTTTTTTAACACTTGGAGGTCTGGGGGTCAATTTCTTGATTTTTCTAGATTTTACATACTTTTTAAATTCCCCTTTTTAAAGTCACTAGCATATGATACATAATCATGTGTTGTATATCAAAAAATACAGAACAATCTCAGCTATCTATATAATGAGGCACCATTGTCCCAAAGGCACAAGTGTAAATATGAAAATATGACTAAAGCTGAAAAATGTAATCTTGATTTTGGAAATGTCTCATTTGTTGTGAAAACATAACTTTACTCAGGTGGGATAGCGGTTTTGCTGATGGAAATTGGTTTACCAAAGGTCTTAGGTTCACAAAAGCAGTGGAATATATGAATAAAATGGTAGACACATGTAATTTAATGTCTAAAACCAAATTTATTATTATATGGTGGGGATGATGAGCTGTGGCTGGCTTTGCGGCCTGCTAGGTGATGTGTTGGCAGGCAGACGGAGAGGGAGACTGCTGCAGCGATGCTACATGTTGCCCTCTGGACCCTCACAGCTCTGAATCCACTCTGTAAAATACATTAATACAGTCAGTATGAGTTCACTGTAAGAAAGTTAACGTGATAGAGACAACAGTTGATTATGCACCGTTCAGTCATAGACACGGAAGGGAACAGCCAACACGGAACTATTTAGTGACGCGCTAACCGCTACGAAGCTCTCGTCAACACACACGTTATGTTATTTACTGTCTTACAAACACATAATGGAGGTCCAACACTACTGGTCGTACTATGTTCACTGTAACAAGTTAACGTGATATATTCAACAATTGATTATGCCCCGTTCAGTCATATATACGGAAGATAACAGCCAACACGGCCCTGTGTACTGACGTGCTAACCGCTACGTAGCTATCGTCAACACACACATGTTATTTACTGTCTTACAAACATATAATGGAGGTCCAGCACTACAGGTCGTACTATGTTCACTGTAACAAGTTAACGTGATGGATTCAACAATTGATTATGCCCCGTTCAGTCATATATACGGATGATAACAGCCAAAACGGCACTGTGTAGTGACGTGCTAACCGCTACGAAGCTCTCGTCAACCACACATGTTATGTTATTTACTGTCTTACAAACATATAATGGAGGTCCAACACTACTGGTCGTACTATGTTCACTGTAACAAGTTAACGTGATAGAGACAACAATTGATTATGCCCCGTTCAGTCATATATACGGATGATAACAGCCAAAACGGCACTGTGTACTGACGTGCTAACCGCTATGAAGCTATCGTCAACACACACATGTTATTTACGGTCTTGCAAACACATAATGGAGATCCAACACTACTGGTCGTACTATGTTCACTGTAACAAGTTAACGTGATAGATTCAACAATTGATCTCAGTCTCACAGAAACGCTGTGGCCAGCTATCTGGCCCGTTAGCTCCGTCTAGCTCCTTGTAGTGAATCCTTCAGGCTCTGAAGCTGCGCCGTCAGTCCCCTCCAATATAGCTCTGCTCAGGACTCTTTGCTTGGCACCTTCTGACTCACAGTGAAGCTTTGCACGCCTCATACATGTCCATGTTTAGATGCTCAGACGCGGAAGTGGAAACCATATCCGCCAGATTTTTAACCATATTTATGTGACGTATTATTGTGATGATTATAATTTTATTAAACATTTAGACACCTGGTTTAACGCTTCGACGCGGGCGCCGACCTCAGAGGGTTAAGGCAAAGAAGTGGAATGTCTGCAATGGCCAAGTCAATCACCTGATCTGAATCCAATTGAGCATGCATTTCACTTGCTGAAGACAAAACTGAAGGGAAAATGCCCCAAGAACCAGCAGGAACTGAAGACGGTTGCAGTAGAGGCCTGGCAGAGCATCACCAGGGACGAAACCCAGCGTCTGGTGATGTCTATGGAATCCAGACTTCAGGCTGTCATTGACTACAGCACTGTAGTTGTTCAATAATACAATTAATCCTAAAAAAAACTACTTTCCTAATAATTGTGCACAGTGTATTTCTTTTATTCTTGTATTTCTTTTATTCACATAATGTATTTATCAAATTTCAATTTTTAGTCCCCCTTGTTTTTGTATAAAAATTGAATAATTAGTTATTTTTGTGTTAATACGCCTGATTTGAGCCTTTAAATTAGTTATTGTATTAGCTTGATTTGTTCCATGCCTTTTTCTAGGTTTTTCCTTGTAGGTAGATTTGATTTAGTTATTGAATACAAGTCAAACCAAGAGTGAGATCAATTAGTTAATAAACCAATACAGTGTTAATATTTGAATGGGCACTTTGTACTTGAAAAGTGGGGCCCCGAGGTCAATAAGGTTAAGAACCCCTGCTCTAGAGCATGTGCTGGTATTGAGTAGACCTCTAGAGGAGGTCCTGGTATTGATCAGACCTCTAGAGGAGGTCCTAGTATTGAGTAGACACCGTGCTTCATCCTCCATCAGATTCACAGCCCTGATGTTCACACTGAGAGGACCTCCGTTACCTGGGCGTCAACTTCCTGCTTTCTGTGCCTTGTTTCCTGGAGGAAGTCCTCAAAGTCACTTCAATGCTCTTCAGCACAAACGCCGCTTTAGTTCATTTAGGCTGCTGTGATGGTCCACAGTATCTGGTCCAGTATTCTCAGGTGGTTCAGCTCTGGTTTGGTCTAGTATCTGGTCCAGTATTCTCAGGTGATTCAGCTCTGGTTTGGTCCAGTATTCTCAGGTGGTTTAGCTCTGGTTTGGTCCAGTACCTGGGCCCTATTCCTCGTACGTGGTTCAACAAAGTTGATCAAATGTCCTATTATCCATCTTAAATTACCCCGATGATCGACATCAGGCTATCTTGGTTTCTCAAAAGCTGATCCATGCTCAAACGCTCTCGTTAATTCAATCATCTGGATAATTGCGCGTGCCTGTCTGCTTCAAAAGAGGAAAAAAAGTTGAACACAGATTCCATAATCTTGTAACAGTACAATGGCAAATAAACTCAAAGGGCAAGCCCCTTTTTTCTTCGCTGACGAGCAGGAGATGATCATGAACGCATATGAGGAAATCAAGACCTTAATCATGGCAAAGTCTAATACTGCGTTCACACTAAAAACGTTGCGAATATTCGCAACGTTTTCGCAACGCTTTTGGTGTGAACGCAGCTTAACACCGTCACCGCTAGACAAAAGCATCGCAAAATATCAGACAAGTTAAATGCGTCAGTGTTGGGAAAATGTATAGGCTAATTTTAAGTGCCTCATCACGCAACTCAATCAGATTATATTTATTTAAATTCAATTCAGTTTATTTTATATAGCCCAACATCACAAATACAAATTTGCCTCGCAGGGCTTTACAATCTGTACACATCCGGGACCTCACATCGGATCAGGAAAAACTCCCCCAAATAAAGATAGTAAAAACCCTTTCACAGGGAAAAAAAGGGAAGAAACCTGAGGGAGAGCAACAGAGGAGGATCCCTCTCCCCGGATGGACAGAAGCAATAGATGTCATGTGACCAGAATGAATAACGTAACGTAGTTACAGCACATTCAATGAATATGACATAAATGAATCATATAATGAGTAGTAGGCATGGTCCACGATCCAGATAACCACGATCCATGTCAGCAGAAAGAGATAGAGAGGACAGGCATCAGCAGGGCCATGGCAGGAGGCAGGACTGGCTCCAGACAGCCACGATCCATGTCAGCAGGCAAAACTGGCTCCAGACACAGCCACGATCCATGGAAACTTGAGGCGAGGAAGCACAGAGGCTCCCTGAAAAAAGTAGAGTGTGCCTGCTGGCAGTAGTATACAATTTAATATATACTTATGAGGATATATGTACTGTTTGCGTGTATGTATCATGTACTATATATGTGTATATTCATGTAGGTGTAGATTACCATATAACTAGGAGTTTGAATATGTGTATGGGCGGATCAGTATGTATGTATTATTCATAATCAGAAATTCAATCAATCGAAGCAGTGAAAAGTAATTGTGTATAATTCTCTGTATTCTTATCATGAGTCTACCTTAATCATTTTCTACAATAATGATATGTATGGTGTACTACTAACACTGTCATATAATTATGAGTGCTTTTATCTGTAGTTGTAATACTTAACACTGGATTGTTGACTATTAGTCTCATGTTTAATCTAAAAACATATCTTGTGTGGTTGATAATACAAAATCATATTTATATAACATACATAAAACCAGTAGTAATGTATTTCACAGGCAGACATAAAAAGAACAAAGGATGCAGCTACACACACATTTATACATACCGTACTTTTCGGGTTACAAGCCGCTCCTACGGCTGATCAGTGTCCCCGCTGTAGCAAGCTAGGAGCGCTGCTAGCTAGCGCTGCTAGCTAGCGCTTCTGCTGCTACCGCCCGCTGCTGCTGCTACTGCCCGCGTCCCCTCTGCCCAAGTCGGGTGTCGAGCCTGGTCCCGCTACCTTCGGTGGTTTTCAGGGAGCTAGCGGAAGTTAGCGGGGAAGTGACGGAGCGCTAGCAGGAGCCCCAGCTGGCTACAGCGGGGAGCTGTCGGGGACACTGACCGAAGGTAGTAGCGGCTTGTAACCCGAAAAGTACGGTAAATATATATTTATAAACACATATGAATAAATCCAAACGTGATCTGTAAACTACAAGAAGCCTAAAGTTCGGAACTAACAGGAAGTCATTGTTTCTGTGACTTCTTGTGTATACTTTGAAGTCAGCTGAAAATTGTCCGACTTGACCAGAGTTTTTTTACTCCGCCCCCTGCTGCTCCCGTCTGCTCTCGTCTGGATTCCAGACGGTTTATTCTCAGGTGGTTTAGCTCTGGTTTGGTCCAATATCTGGTCCAGTATTCTCAGGGGGTTCAGCTCTGGTTTGGTCCAGCATCTGGTCCAGTATCTTCACAAAACCCTGATTGGATGCTAGTCGGTGAAATGCACCTTGGGAGTCGTAGTGTGACCTCTGACCCCGGTTCTCTCAGGGAAGGCCTTTGCTCCAGAGTTCTACTACGACACCCTGAGCGCTCTGTGGCAGAACCGGCCGCGGGTCTACGGCTTCAAGCTGCAGTGGACCCAGATGGAGCCCAACGCCGTGGACCGGATCCTGGCCTACCGGCTGGGCATCCGACAGGTCAGTTATTATTATTATTATTATTATTATTATTATTATTATTATCAAACCTCACGTTCAGACCAGAGCCTCCATGTTGTTCCTTCATCATCATCATCATCATCATCATCATCATCACACTATGGTTGTCTCACTGGTATAAATGGTCCCCCCGGCAGCACCCGCTGCTCGCTGAGGACAGAAACTGCAGAACAAGTGCTTTCCCGTCAGTCTGTTGGCAACATGCCGGTCTGTGAGGCAGTGGAAGCGCGCACGCATACGTAAACCGCCTTCAGAGTAAAAGCAGTGCCGTTGTATTATATTTATGGCGTGCATCTTATTTATTTATTTTTCTCTTTTTATTAACCTCACACGAGCCGGACTGGGAGAGCCGTAAGATGCCCAGGTCTGAACTACGCCGTCTGGGAGAGATTTAAAGTGCAGCACCTGTGTGCGGCAGCATTAAGACCCTCCCAATGCAAAAAAAAGAAAAAGAGTTAACGCATGATCAAATAATTAACGCCGTTAATAGTTTGCTGCGTTAACACGTTAACGTGCCCAGCCCAGCCCAGCCCAGCCCTAATATATATATACACTACCGGTCAAAAGTTTTAGAACACCCCCATTTTTACAGTTTTTATTTAAATGTAAGCAGTTCAAGTCCAGTGAATAACCTGAAATGGTACAAAGATAAGCGGCAAACTGCCAGAGGTTAAACAAAGTTAAACAAAAGTTTAGGTTACTAAACACTGAAAAATAATGTACATTTCAGAGTTATACAAAAAGGCCTTTTTCAGGGAACAAGTAAGTGGACGACTGAAGACTGGAAGAAGGTCTTATGGACTTTCTTGGGTTTATCACGCAGGGTTTTTGTACGCCGTCGAGTAGGTGAAAGGATGGTTCCTCGGTGTGTTACACCAACTGTAACACATGGAGGAGGAAGTGTGATGGTCTGGGGCTCTTTTGCTGGATCCAGAATGGGCGACTTGCACAGAGTGACTGGCACCCTGAACCAAAACGGCTACCACAGCATTTTGCAGCACCATGCAATACCCTCTGGTATACACCAAGTTGGTCAGGGGTTCATCCTACAGCAAGATAATGACCCAAAACATACCTCCAGGCTATGTCAGAACTACCTTAGAAGAAAAGAATAAGACGGTAGGCTTCAAATCATGGAATAGCAGTACAGTCTCCGGACTTAAACTCCATCCAGCTGGTTTGGGATGAACTGGACACAAGGGTGAAAGCAAAGCAACCTACCATATGTGGGAACTTCTGCAACAGTGTTGGGAAGAACATTCTGAACAATATTTGATTTCCATTGTAGAAAGAATGCAGACTGTTATATCTGCAAAAGGTGGCTACTTTGATGAGTCAAAAATGTAGATTACATTTTGTTAAACAAAACGATTCCATGATTTATTTTTTATCTCCAATTGTTTATTTGTTCTATGCTTTAATTTCAGAGTACATTGAGAAATTAAACTGTGTACGTTTCAATAAAAACTGGAGAAATTCAGGTGTTCTAAAACTTTTGACCGGTAGTGTATATATATAAATGCATACTCATATTTCCATATTTCCTATCTACATATATATATATATATATATATATATATATATATATATATATATATATATGTGTGTGTACGTTCTCTGCAGTTTGCTTATAGGCCACACAGAGGAGTAGAAGATGCCGCAGTCACTTTGTTTAATTTAATTTTTAAACATCTGGAGGGAAATGGATCTCATGTTCATCTCTGCTTTTAACACAATTCAACCCCATATTTTAACCAGTAGGCTTTTAGAACAATTTGACTTAAGTCACAATCTTGTGGGTTGGATTCTTGACTTTTTAACTAATAGGACACAAAGAGTGAGGGTAAATGGAATTCTGTCGGACCAAGTGTGCTCCTCCACTGGCTCCCCACAAGGATGTGTGCTTTCGACCCTTTTATTCATCCTCTACACAAATATGTGTCAGAATAGGTATGATAATAGGACCATTGTAAAGTATGCAGATGATTCTGTTATTGTTAGTCAGCTCCAGGACAATGAGACCAGCCACGGTCTGGTCATCCATGACTTTGTGAAGTGGTGTGAGGAGTCATATCTTCAATTAAACATATCGAAAACCAAAGACATGATCATTGATTTTTAGAAGACATGCCACACACATGAAGTCATATCCATTAAGGGTCAGACTACAAATATTTTGGGACAATTATCGACTCAAAACTGAACTTTGAAGCAAACTGTGAAGCCGTGTGCAAAAAGGGGCACCAGCGTTTGTTTTGTTTAAGGAAACTGTCCTATTTCCACATCGACAAAACCATGATGACCTTATTTTATCGTGCTTTTATTGAATCAATTTGATCTTTTTCTTTGGTGTCATGGTTTGGAAACCTGTCCTTAAAGAACAGAAACTCTCTGCATCAGATTGTGAAATGGTCTAGCAGGCTGATTGGTGAGTCACAACTCAGCCCAGAGTCCCTGTACACCAGAAAATTACAACGAATAACTGGCTCCATTTTAAAGGGACGACGCTCACCCTTTGCACAGGGAATTTCAGCTTCTCCCCTCTAGATGGAGGTATTTAGTACCACGGTGCAGAACAAAGCGTTATAAAAACAGCTTTTTTCCAGCAGCCATCTGGAAAAATTATAATTATAACTGATCTGGAGCTTTGAGTACTTTAATCATGGTTTGTCTGGTTGTCTGTGTTTGTTGTAATATATGTCGAGACGGATGCCTCATTTTCTACTGTTTTCTACTGCAAACCAAGTCTACCTACGGCTACTAATAAAGTAACCAAACCAAATATATATATATATATATATATATATATATATATATATATATATGTGTATATTATATACTGTAAGAGCCACAAGTGTGTTTTTTGGTTAATTGATATTTCAAGAGTGTTTATAATTTAATATTCAGAATTATGCTTACAGTGTAGGAACTATATATAAAATATACTGAAAGATGTTTATAGTAATGACTGACGCTCGAGCCAGGTGATTTAATGGCGTCATAATGGCAGCAGGTGTAAGCAAGAGCTGCATTAGGCATGAGAGCAGATAGTTCTTTTACCGTGTGATCGTTTTGACCGTTAATTCGTTTTTGTGTATTTTGTTAGTGTTTTTTGCTGCACAAAATAAAACCGAAGAAAAGGAAATGAACCTGTCATTGGCGTGAGAAGGGGAACTCAATGTGTCTGCAGCTCTTTAGCGGCTTAATGAAAATAACGCCGACGGAACGCCGCTACATATACATAGATGCATACTCATATTTCCTATCTACATGATATAAGTATAAAATGAAACGCTGGACGTGATGCTGAGTCTGAACCTGCAGCATCAGTCTGGCTTTAGAGAATAAGGAGGAAGAGGAGGGCTTGTTGCCATGGCAACCTGCCTGTCTTTTCATTCATATAGAGCTGAGTACTGCAGAGAGAGAGCGGAAGAGAGAAGGAGAGAGAGAGACAGAGGGAGAGAAGAAGAGAGAGAGGAAGAGACAGAGAGGAAGCGAGAGAGGAAGAGCTGATTGGACATAAAATTATAAGAGGAGGACGACAATGATGATGGAGAGAGACTGAAGAGAAAAATAAGGACAACAACAAGTTTGGAGGAGGAGAGGGGGAGGAAGAGGAGAGGAGGACTGGGGGAAGAAGAGGAGGAGGTGTTGAAAGGAGTATGAAGTCACAGAGTGAAGTTGATTGATCGTCTGTTTTGATGCATAAAGAAGTTGTGACGAGGAGGAGTTCACACGTTCTCCCCGTGTCAGCGTGGGTTCCCCCCGAGTGCTCTGTTTCCCTCCGGGTGCTCTGGTTTCCCCCCCCAAATCTAAAGAAAATGCAAAATGGTGCTTCTGGGGCCCAATTCTCAGAATATGATCTTTTCCCTCCCTGGTCATTCAATATCATTGTTTCTGTTATTTTTATCCGTGGAAATAAAAAGTCAAACTTTTAATTTCAGACCATTCAACACATGAATATCAACTGTGTCGTCAAATTAACTAATTAAAATGAGTCCATGTGACATTATGAGAAGTAATACAAATATTACAGATAAAGTGTAATGTAAATATTGTCAGTGTTTAAAATTTGATCTAGATGACATTGTGGGGATTGTGCTCGTATGTGAGAACAAAGGGCAGATCCCCACAAGGTCAACCTGAAGGTGAAAGGTCAACGCAGCGCCCTCATAGTGTGTGTCTGTGTGTCAGATGAGTCAGTCTCGCTGGTGGGAGCAGGAAATCCCCATGGAGACCACCGTCCAGAAGGGGGAGCTGTTGACCTACAACCTGACGGAGCTCATCAAGCCGGAGTCCTACCTGGTCCGTCTCACGCCCATCACCCGCTACGGCGAGGGGGACGCCACTGAACGCATCATCACGTACAGCGGTATGGTGTGGTTCGTTTGGTTTTATTCACACCGGAAAGCAACACAGAGGAATTCAATACATACATAATAATAATAATTATAATAATAAATACGTTGGTGAACTACAGCAGCTTGTAAGCTAAGATGTTAGCTCACCGCGAACATTCTAGCACTAATTAGCTCCTCTATTTTATTATTATTCCAGTTATTAGGCTTGCAACATATATATATATATATATATATATACTTTATGAGTTAACATGGAGGAAGTGTTTAAAACAAAAGATCAGATCTTATTAATAGCTGATCAAATTTAAAAAGAAGAAATTAGAAATAAATATTTAAAAAAAGGTCCTGCTGAATATTTACAGTCTGTTCACTAATAATTTATACAGACTGAGTTGTTTTATGATCTGTTTATTTTATGCCGTCTTCTGCATATATATATATATATTTTTTTTTTTAAACAATAAAACTAAACGCTGGAAAAGCAAGAGAACAAAAAGAAACGATCCGTCACTCAGGAATCCTGACGGGAATACAAATAAAAATCACAACTGCAGAGAAACGTCTAATAAAAACCCACAAGAACAGAAAGAGAGAGTCCTGATGCCGGGTTTGACAGACTGTGTGTGTGTGTGTGTGTGTGTGTGTGTGTGTGTGTGTGTGTGTGTGTGTGTGTGTGTGTGTGTGTGTGTGTGTGTGTGAGTGTGTGTACGTGGTTGTGTGTGTGCGTGCGTGCGTCCATGAGTTACTCCATCGCTGGTTTCGTACCAGTATTTGTAACAAAAGACTTACAATACTTATAGTCAGAGAGGAGCTGCACATGTTTTATTAGACTTCTATACAACCAGAGAGCAGACGACCTTTACCGACGCAAATATGCAAATATAAAATGCACAACTATTTATTTGTATTTTATGAACTGCATTTGGTTGTTTCGTAGAATAACAATAAATGCCCTTTGATCTAACTTCTTGTCTCTTGTCCTTCAGCTCCTGTTAACCCACATCTCAGTAAGTCCCTGAACGTCATCCATGTGTTCATACTTTAAAAAGGTATTCAGATACCTGAAATGTGTGTGTCTGTGTGTGTTCAGGGGAGTTCCAGTGTGGCTTCGAGGACGAGGCGTTGTGTTCGTTTTCTCAGGACAAAACGGACGAGTTCGACTGGACGCATCACAGTGCGGCCACACGGGATACCAAATACACCCCGAACACCGGGCCGAGCACCGACCACAGCGGCTCCAAGCAGGGTACACACACACACACACACACACACACACACACACACACACACACTGTTTTTACACCACCTGTTTATCCGTCAGCGTTAGAGGGGCTGGTAGGAGTCAGACCAACAGTGATTTAATGCTAAGCTAAGCTAGCCGTCTGCTGGCTGTAGCGTCATATATAATGGACAGACTTCTCTGTTCCTTGCGTCAGATGAAGTCAGATGAAGTCTAACAAGAAACACATCAACAGCTGATGTCTCGGTCTCTGTCAGCTCTGAAGTAGAAGTAGAGCGGCAGATTAAAACTCATCGGCATCAAACCGATCAGGACGAGTGACGCCCACTCTGAACGCCGCGAGAGGCTGAAAATAACGAGTGGCAGTGAAGCAGCCGGAGGAGTCGTCAGCTGACTGAATGAGAGCAGTTTGAGTTTCTCCTGGAAAAGGTTCAGAGAAGAAACACGTCTGCAGGACGCGTCAGGAAGAAGAGGAAGATGTAAAGAAGAGGAAGATGTGAAGAAAGAGGAAGATATTTAGAAGAGAAGGATATCATTAGAAAAAGAAAAAAAAAGAAACACGCACTTTTATTAATCCCCTTGCTTTTTTTCTCTGCATTTGGCCCATCCCTGGATGGAGAGCAGTGGGCAGCCCTGTGGGGCGCCCGGGGAGCAGTTAGGGGTTCAGTGTCTTGCTCAGGGACACTTCGGCATGTGAGCTATGGGGGGACTGGGGATCGAGCCGGCTACCTTGTGGTTGCGGGACAACCACTCATCCCCCTGAGCTACAGCCGCCCTGCAAAAATATAGGAAGATGTGAAGAAGAGGAAGATGTGAAGAAGAGGAAGATGTGAAGAGGAAGAAGATGTCTAGAAGAGGAAGATGTCTAGAAGAGGAAGATGTCAAGAAGAGGAAGATGTGATGAAGAGGAAGATATGACAAAGTTGCGTTACGAAGTTGCGTTACGAAGTTGCGTTACGAAGTTGCGTTACGAAGTTGCGTTACGAAGTTGCGTTACGAAGTTGCGTTACGTCATTAAATACTCAGCAGGCAGACAGAAGCTCTGCTAACAAGGAATCAAGCTTCTCATCCTCGATGTCTCAACATCGTCTAAAAGTGAGTTTGGCTTCGCTCCTCCTGAATAGACAGAAGTTATCGGGAAGAAGCAGCGAACACAAACAGACGTCAACACTGACTGGATCTGTTTGGAGGCGTAATGAGCCGACCTGTCAAACTGTCCGCTGCGTCTTCAGTTAGAAGAACACAACTTTAACATCCGCCCCGGAGCTAAAACAGTTTGCAGAACAGAGTTGACAGTTTTGTTTGTTAATTTATTTCTTCCCATAAGCTGGAATTATTTCAGATATTAAAAACGTTCAAACTAAACAGTGTTCTTTCTGGAGCCTCAAGACGGATGTTCAACACTGATGAAGGAAGAAATGTTACTTTAGGTTAGGTACTATATAAAGTATAACTATATAACAGTGTAGTGGCCATTTGTCCTGTGAATAAAAGAAAATAAATATAAATCAAAGAAAATAAATCAAAATCAAAAAGCCACTGATGCACCGTAGGTTTTGTAAATGACGCAGCTAAAAGAATACAGGGTCCATGCGGGAGTCAAACAAAACGAACCCCCCATGCTGTCTCTCCCTCGTGAGCTGATCTGACGCTGTCGCTGTGCTGGTAAAAAATCATAAGCCTACCCAGGTGCATCCCGGTCCTTTACCCGCCTACTCCTTTAAGTACACCAGGTGCCCACAGCATTACCCAATTAACAAACTAAAGACTAAGTAAACAACTATAATTAAACAATACTACTTGTGAAGAAAAATAATGTATAATATTAATAAATAGCTCCTACAAACAGTATAAAGTATAACTATATTTATGTAACACACGTCCCATGTAGCTACAGTATATCATATTATCTGAATCGGCACTAGTACTATGGGCGGGGTCCTGGGTACAGTTTTAAATATGATGGCGCTATTACCTGTTTTTTATAAATTAATATAATAGTTCCTACAACCGTTACTCTCTAATTATGACAACTGAATTAACTGGCGGTGCCTCCAATATAATTTAGGTAGTCAAATAAGGTCTGTGCCTCTTATTTAGTCCTTTTATCTGGTGTTGTAATTATATTTTACCCGTTCTTAAACAGTTCTGGAACTTTAACACACCCAAAATACATCAATTGCCTTAAAATACAGTTTGGTATTTATTAACAGGTAACATCAATATACGTTAAACCCATACTCTCTCACACACACTCAAAATAACAAAACCCCTGTTGCAGGCCTGAGTTGTAGCTTGGGAGCGTAGAGGCCTAAAACGGCAATGCCTGCTTCACTTGTCCACACAAGCATTAAACAAAAAGAGCACATTTTGTTATTACTCAAGAATCCAAGGAGAATTCGGAGGGGGGGTGAGGAAAGTGGGGTGACAGTCGGCAGCAGAGCGCAGAAGAAACAGCAGCACATGCGGGAAACAGTTCTCGATAGTGGTCCACACAAGCGCTTTCCCGATCCTTCTTCTCAGTCACAAACGTCCGTCTCCTGAATCACATAAATCAGCTAAGCACCCAGTCCATATGCTGATTCATGGCGCTTTAGCAATAGCTTTTCTTAACTGGTTTTACATGCAGAGCTAACAGTATGAAAGCAAAGCTAACCATATTATGCTAATGCTAATCGTGATTAGCAACACAACATTGTTTTACAATATAAAAGTTAGTCAAAGTATAGAAAACAATAAACAACTGATCGTGTAGATCAGCGGTCCCCAACCCCCGGGCCGCAGCCCGGTACCGGTTCGTGGGTCCCTTGGTACCGGGCCGCAGAGAAAGAATTTATGAAAAAAAAAAAATGATACATCCATCTGTGCGTAGCCTCAAATGTAACCTCTTGACACATGTCAAGAGGTTACGTTTGACTCAATGATGGCAGTATAAAAGTGCACCATCATTGTCTTTGGCAGGTTGAATTTATTCAGCTGCCTCAGGAAGAACATCCTTTGCTGAGCCTCTTAGTGATGGAGCTGATGTTCAGCTCCAACTTGGGGTCCTGGGTTAGGATGGAGCCCAGGAAGAGGAAGGACTCCACAGCGTCGAGAGGGGAGTCATACAGGGTGATAGGGGAGTCACACAGGGTGAGAGGGGAGTCACACAGGGTGAGAGGGGACCACCTCCACTGTTTTCAGAGCGTTGAGCTCCTGGTTGTTGCACCGGGTCACCAGATGGTCAGTCTCCCACCTGTAGGCGGACTCGTCCCCACCAGGAGGAGAGGAGGGATGTTCTCCAGAGGATGAACCTTTTCCAGGAGCTCTAAAACTGATCTTTTTTAAACGTTGAATGCTTTTAAATAAACTAGAATAAGAGCATATTCTAGTTGTAATATTATTTTAGCCAGCTGGCTAATGGTGGCTGACATTATGAAACAAACATCTTTAAATCAATATGTATATGTATATGAGTCGTGACCTTTGACCCCGGCCTGTGTTGTTGTGTTCTCACAGGTTTCTACATGTACATCGAGACGTCGAGGCCAAGGCTGCAGGGAGACAAGGCCCGGCTGCTGTCGCCCACCTTCAACATGAACACCAAGACCTCCTCCTCCTCCGTCACCTACTGCTTCGCCTTCTATTACCACATGTACGGGAAACACGTCGGTAAGTCTGCAGCCGGCCCTCAGACACAGGACGACATCATCATTATTTAAATAAATAAATATAAATAATAATAGCAACAAATAAGTAAATAAATATAAATATGATTAATAAGTAAGTAAATAAATACATATTAATAATAATAACTAAGTAAGTAAATAAATACATATTAATAAATAATAAATATGTGTCTGCAGGAGCTCTGAACGTCTTTCTGCGTCAGAAGGCTCAGACGGTGACGGACACCTTAGTCTGGAGTCTGATCGGTAACCAAGGAGACCGCTGGAGGCAAGCCAAGGTCAACATCCACCCGACCGCAGCCTTCCAGGTACAGACCATGCCCACTTTACAGACCACGCCCGCTTTATTTCATCTGGATGCGTCACGCAACGTTTTCTCCTGCTGATCCTTCACAATAAAACACGTCACGCTTTTATTGTGAAACAGAGTGTGAAGAACGTCTGTGCGCCTCTGAGCTTCCTGTCTTCTTCTGTGGTAGATGGTGATGGAGGGAGTCCGCGGCGCCGGTATCGAGGGAGATATCGCCATCGATGATGTCACCATCAAGGAGGGCGAATGTAAAGACCCTCCCCCGAACAGTGAGTACGGTTCCCCTCCCCCTCATTAGCTAGCTAGTTGGTTAGTTATTCAGTGAATTAGCTAGTTAGCTAGATGTTAGTTAGTTAGCTAGTTAGCTAGCTAGCTATTTATATGGTTAGTTATAGAGTTAGTTAGTTAGCTAGATGGTTAGTTGGTTAGCTACTTGGTTAGTTATTCAGTAAGTTAGCTAGCTATATGTATGGTTAGTTAGAGAGTTAGTTAGTTAGCTAGATGGTTGGTTATTTAGAGAGTTAGTTAGTTACCTAGCTAGTTGGTTAGTTATTCAGTTAGCTAGCTAGCTAGATGGTTAGTTAGTTAGTTAGTTGGTCATCCAGTTAATGAGTTAGTTAGTTAGTTAGTCGGTTAGTTAATTAGTTGATTAGTTAGTGAGATAATTCATTAGTTAATTAGGTACTTAGTTAATTAGTTATATATGTAGATCGTCCGCTAGTTAGTTAGTTGATTGGTTAGTTAGTTAGTTGTTTGTTAATGAGTTAGTTGGTTAGTTAATGAGTTAGTCGGTGGTAGTTAGTTAATGAGTTGGATAGACAGATAGATAAATAGTTAGTTGGTTAGTTACTTACTTAGGTAAAGGTGCGTCTTCAAGGGTTTAATCCATCGGAGTTAATAACTTAATAAACTATTAACATGTTCATCAGTTACATGACGACATCTTTGACCTCCTTGAACTTCTCTCTCTCTTGTTCCTCAGATCTGAGGTCGCTCGCCCCCGCCTTCATCTCCCCATATATGGCAGCTCGGTGTCACTCTGAGTCTGGCCTCTGATTGGCCGGCAGAGGTGACCCCACCCCCATCTACAGGACACCACGACCTTTGACTCTTCTACAACCCACCCTCCCCCACCGCCCCCCCATCCCATCCCCCCCCCCCATCCCATTCCCCCCCCCCCCCCCCCCCCCCCCCCCCCCCCCCAAACAACCAAAGATGCGGTCAGAGACTTCCCTCCAACATGGCAGGCGCTTAAAGGAGCAGTCCAACAGTTTAGTAAATATCGAGCTGTTTCCAACTTCTGCCAGTCTTTATGCTAAGCTAGCAAAATGCTAATGTTCACATCGAGTAATGCCGTTAGTGCAGAGACCAGAGAAACTATGAGCATAAATGTTTGTGTCAAACAACGCTGCTGTATTTCGACAATGTGACGTCATAATGTTAGCTTAGCCTAGCACCGCTCAAACCAAACTCCATTCAGAAAACAAGCGTTATGAGAACTCACAAAACTTGAATTCAGACTTTTTACAAATCTGCATCATTATAAAGTTATTTCGGCATAAATTGTATCCGTTTATTGTAATTAAATCACACTTAAATAGTTTATTTGGTGCCGCAGTGAACCAGCCTCTTGGGCCCTATTCTTCGTACCTGGTTTACTGAGTCAGCCGGATAATTTTCAGGATAAGATGACGTAGGTCAAGCTTTTCGGTTACTCGAAAGCAAGTTTAGAAAAATCACCATAGCAACACATCGAAATCCCTTAACCCTGCTCCAGGGCAGGTTTACTACAATTCACTGGATAAGTTGGCCACTTCCACCGGACAAAAAAGGCAGCTCCCTTCCTCATCGATGAAGGAGCGATATTAGTTATATTAGTTTTATAGGGAGAGAGTTTTTCCAGATCGCCAAGATCCGTTATCACATCAATCATGACTTCCTGTACGAGCGATTCTGCGATTCTGCCGACAAGGAATAATGTATTTACGGGACCTTCTCGAGCCGTACATTGAACACTACAGGCACAGCCGATTGACCGTCTCACATACTGTATGCAGACTGTATGCATAGACTATCACCCGCTGCATGCCCGTGCGTGTTGAAAGCACTCATAATTATATGACAGTGTTATTAGTACACCATACGTATCATTATTGTAGAAAATGATTACGGTGGACTCATGATAAGAAGAATACAGAGAATCACACACAATTTATTTTCACTACTTCAATTGATGGAATTTCTGATTATGAATAATACATACATACTGATCCGCCCATACACATATTCAAACTCCTAGTTATATGGTAATCTACACATACATGTATATACACATAGTACATGATACATACGCGCATACAGTACATATATCCTCATAAATATATATTAATTTGTATACTACTGCCAGCAGGCACATTTAAATAAATATAATCTGATTGATTTGGGTGATGAGGCACTTAAAATTAGCCGATACATTTTCCCAACACTGACACATTTAACTTGGTATTTTGCGATGCTTATGTTTAGCGGTGTTAAGCTGCATTCACACCAAAAGCATTGCAAAGTATGAACACAGCATTAGAGTTTGCCATGATTAAGGTCTTGACTTCCTCATATGTGTTCATGATCATCTCCTGATTGTCAGCGGAGAAAAAAAGTGAGTTTATTTGCCATTGTGCTGTTAGAAGATCATGGAATCTATGTTTGATTTTTCCCCCTCTTTTGAAGCAGACAGGCACGCGCAATTATCCAGATGACTAAATTAACGAGACCGTTTGAGCACGGATCACCGTGGAGGAACCGAGTTAGCCTGATGTCAATCATCTCGGTAATTTAAGCTGGATAATAGGACATTTGATCGACTTTGTTGAACCACGTACGAAGAATACCCCCCAGATGATGTCATGAACTCAGACACGAGGGCGTTTAGTTTCCTGGATGTCTGGTTCTTCCACAACAGAAGCAGAAACAAAAGGTACCAGACAGAGAATACGGCTTTGAATCAAGTAGTCATGAATCAAAAAGTCACACATTTGACTCGTAAGGGCCTCGCTTTATGCTAAGCTAACAGCCTCCTGACTCAGAGAATATGGTTGTTCAACTATCAGCTCATGAAGCTCAAAGTTTCTGCCTGTTATTGTGTTTTCCTGTTAAATATCCGCTTCTACAGAAGCAGCAGCCGTTTACATCTGGTGTTAAAGATCCAATCCCACACTCCACGTAGGTTATTTTATTTTGAAGGACTTCCTCCTTCAAATACTTAATAATAACACATGAAATATAGACTTCTATACAACCAGAGGACTTTCCCCCTGGTGGACACTAGAGAGAATGCAGCTTTAACACATGAAGCATATACTTCTATACAACCAGAGGATTCGCCCCTGCTGGTCAGTAGAGAGAATGCAGCATGAAGCATGAAGCATATACATATACACATGAAGCATATACAGTCAGGTCCATAAACATTTGGACATTGACACATTTTTCATTATTTTTACTTACACTTAAATCAATATGTGCTTTAAGTGCAGACTTTCAGCTTTAATTTGAGGGTATTTACATTCAAATCAGGTGAACGGTGTAGGAACTACAACAAATTCAAATGTGGCCACCCTCTTTTTAATGTCCAAATATTTATGGACCTGACTGTATCTCTAACCTTCCCTTCCTCTCTAAGATACTGGAGAAGGTAGTCGCAAATCAGTTGTGTGACTTTTTACATAACAATAGCTTATTTGAGGAGTTTCAGTCAGGATTTAGAAAGGATCATAGCACAGAGACAGCACTAGTGACAATTCAGAACTCATTGGACGGCACTTCACAGTGCAGATGGACAATGACCCAAAGCATACTGCGAAAGCAACCAAGGAGTTTTTTAAGGCAAAGAAGTGGAATGTTCTGCAATGGCCAAGTCAATCACCTGACCTGAATCCAATTGAGCATGCATTTCACTTGCTTAAGACAAAACTGAAGGGAAAATGCCCCAAGAACCAGCAGGAACTGAAGACGGTTGCAGTAGAGGCCTGGCAGATCATCACCAGGGACGAAACCCAGCGTCTGGTGATGTCTATGGAATCCAGACTTCAGGCTGAATTTCAACTCCATTGTTGTGGTGTACAGAGCCAAAATAATGAAAAATGTGTCAATGTCCAAATATTTATGGACCTGACTGTACTTCACCGGAGAACCGGAGGTTGTCTCCATTTTTTTTTTGATAGCAATAGTTTAAAAAAAGTTCTCCAAGCGAAATTCATCCGTTTTCTCCGGTGAACCTTGTTGACCTTTTGGTTTCAGCGGCGCCACAAAGCACAGGAAAAAAAATGCGCTTCAGTCAGAAAAAAAAGAGGAACTAAAAGCTTGAAAGTCAACTTTCCTGACCCCCCCCCCCCCACACACACACACACACTCATACCCACTCAGATCAACAGTACTGTACCGCAAGCTGGACGGACAAACGGCAGTCTCTCTTTCTCTCTTTGTTTCTCTCTCTTTCTCTCTCTTTGTCTCTCTCCCTGTCTGTCTCTCTTTTTCCGGGTGAGGTCACTTTTTGCAGCGGGCGGACCGACAGTGTTCAACAAACGGATGAACACTTTTTGACAGCCGTCTGTCTGAGGAGGAGGAAGAGAAGGAGGAGGAGGAGGAGGGTTCTCCCTCCACCACAACATCAAGTGCCTTCAGACTCACGGGGGAAAGGTTGCGGGGTCAAGGCCGTCGCCACCAAAACCAGAATAAATATAAAAAAATACAAAGCAACGGACATCGAGGAGCGAATAACGTATGAACATTTCCTGGTCTGATAATGCAGAGAATTAGTTTCTTACAAATTTTTTCTTTTTTTAAAAGATGTTTGTGACGACAAAGAGGATTCTGGGAAACAGGAAGCCATGCTGGATGGCATTCAGAGGAGTTGACTGGTCCTTTTATTTTATTTAACAATCCACAGACCAACATGCAATTATAACTTGAGGATCTGTGACTGGACCTTTCAAAATAAAAGACTTCCTGCGCGGACGATTTTCAGCAATGGTATTCAAGCATTTGGTCTCTTGGAACTATTTTAGTATTTCAGAATAAGAGTTTTCAGAAGAAGGCGGAGACTTCGAGATCATCAGTCCCCTTAAACTACAAAACCGCTGAAGCTTCTGGGAAAAGGAGGAAGAAACATGTATTGTAAAATCAAATCTTATATTGTTACTATGCTATTATAAAACTTTTAAAGAAGATTTAAAAGTTTTTTTATTTATTTTTTATTTTAGAGAGTTGATGGTTTGAAATTTGAATTCTGCTGAAAAAACATTTATTTCTATGTCAAAACAAAACGCTGAGGATTCATTTCAAGAAAAAAGCACACAAAAAGACATAATTTACAATCACATCATTTTAAAAAGAAAGTCCTATTTTTACATGAAGATTTGTGATTCTGACTTTCTGGCTCATAACTTTCTCTTAATTTTCTCATTACTTTGAATAGTTTTTATTTTCCTTCACAATTTAGGTTTTAAAAAGTCATCATTTTCATTAACTAGCTTGAACGGTTTATAGATTTTTTGTTGTCATTCCTCAGATTCCATCCGTTTTTGTGGCACTGAGCCTCCGACAAAGTGATTATTTTAACTATGAAACACTTATAAAGACAAAGTGAAACTTCAGGTTCAATCAATTCCAGGATTTTCTTAAATTGAATTTGAATCGATTCGATCGTCTGAAAGTGGACTTGAGTTGGCGAGCGGTTAGTTTCTGGAGGACCAGAGAGACCTGGATGTGGACCTGGACCTGGATCTGGTTCTGGATCCCTGAAACAACGAGAGCAGTTTGATTTGATTCACTGCGTCTTTAAAAAGGTATTTTTTGAGGGGAAACGTGTTTTTATTGGTGTCACTCCAGAATAAAGATAATTTGTGACTTTAGAAGCCGCTAATATTGAACTTTGATGCGTTCAGGATCCATTTCTCCAATAAATGTGATTTGATGTTTTATTGGTTTAGTTTTCCTCTCAGCGTGTTTTTCCACTGCAGCTGATCATCAGAGTTGTATTAAAGCTCCTCCTCATTCACACATGTATTTATTAAGTGTTCAGATTCAAACTCACAGAAATAAGCTGCAGTTCGAATATTTAAATGGAGACGTTTCACTTCCGGAGTCGAAGTTAAATCAGAATTACAATAAAATAAATCCAAATGATAAATTACTCACTCTTCATGATTGTGATCTTCCATGAGAATTTAATTATTTACTAATATTTCATCTATTTTTGGGGGCTTCCATGAATGTGGGTCTGATAAAAGATGTCAACCGACCGTCAGGGAGCAAATAATTGTTGATTACCTTCATAAAAGGTCTTTGGTAGTAATTTATGTTGTAATATTGGGAGTAAACATCAGGAACACGCTGCTCTTTGTAAGAAGCATTGTGTGGTATTCAGTGGAGACTTGACTTTAGTACATTTCCGTTAAACAAAACATTGTAAAAGTATATTAAAGGACATTTTTGTCTTCTCAAGATGTAGGAACCTCATTTCCCAGAAGCCCCGTTGCTCATCAACTCCACGCTGCAGAAGCTGCATTTTGGAAAAATATCTTTGGATGCTTTTAAAAATAAAATAAATCATCTCTAATGATGTAAAACACTGTTTTCTCCTCTCTGTTTACATTAAGACTCAGAAGGAAACAGTTGAGTCACTCAGGCTCTCATCGGGGATAAAACCCATCTACGTTTCAACGGGATGAAATACGTCGACTGCAGTGGAAAAAAACATTTATTCCCCGACGACTCTGGACGAGAGATATTTTTATAACTGTGATTATTCTCTGCAATACATTCTCAGATCAGACGGACTGAAGGTTGCACTGCATTCTGGTTATTATGATTATTACTATTATTATGATAATAAATACACTCCAAACTTGGACTTGGTTTCTGTCTTCATGTTGCCTTTTGTGCGTCTTTGGGGGGGACCCTACTCCTAGAAGGTCTTTGGGGGGGACTCTCCTCCTAGAAGGTCTTTGGGGGGACTCCTCCGAGAAGGTCTTTGGGGCGACTCTCCTCTGTTGTTTGTAGAAGTTAAATAAATAAATAATAATAATAATAGTGTAGTTTTTTGGAGCTTGTCCTGGTTCTGGTCCAGGACTCTCAGGGTTCTGCCCTCGGCGTGCTGCTGCTGTGGATCTGTATTTCTCCATGAAGTGTCATAACCTGGCTCCTAGGCTATGACAAATATGGCGAAAACACAACAGTTGATGGTAATGTAAAGTGTTTATTTGAACTATGGAGTGTGGCAGTCAGTAACATTAGTAATGCCAATGTGCGTGCGTGTGTAATGGAGTGCAGGTGTTGTCAGTGAAACCAAAGAAAACCCAAATAACCCACAACAACGGTCTGGGATCACTCCACCAAACCCGCGCAATGAGCAACACTAGAGCACGGCTTTTATGCCCTCCCCGGACCAGGTGCTCTGCATCAGGTAATCTGGGACAAAGGGACAAAAGCATACTTGCAGTGATTAGAGACAGGGACCGTCACAGAAGTTAATGTTGGAAGTATAATTAATAGTCTTTGGGGTTTTCCTGGACCATTCATCAGCTCTCAGACCGCAGCGGTTGCTTTGTTTATCTAATGGCCGCCATTCATCATTCCTCAATTGATTTTCAATTGCAGCGCTGCAGTGTGAAGCAGATCAGAGTCGGGCCGGTCTATTCTCTGAAGTAGATATAAGCGGGTTCGTCTTGAGGAGGATGGAGACTCTGAATCTAATGGGTTTTGGATTTTTCTCCTGAGCCGACCTAGTTGGGCACAGCATGGTTGTGTTTGTCAGTAAATCATCTGCTGAGAAAAGTCTCTCAAAATTAGTTAAATGTCTTTGAAGCCGATCAAAAGTCTAATCTCTGGTTGTGGTTTCAGAGCCCACTGCTCCCCAACCAAGGATGGGTCAAATGCAGAGAAGAATTTCCTCAAGGGGATTAATAAAGGATAATTTCATTATTTCTATCTCCACGCTATCTAAAGACGACATTTAATTCCATTCAACATCTTCTGTCTTTGGACCTTTGAACCTAACCCACTCCCGGGTCCATCAGAGTCGACCCTCTCCGGATCAGGGACCTGTTTAACCTGTCTCAACATTTACTGGATGGACCAGGTCCTGGACCGGGTCTCGTAGTCGTGGACTAGACGTTAAACTGGACTGGTCCTGGGTTCCTGTTGCGTTCTTGCAGCCTCACGGCGGCAGCAGACACCAGGGGGGTATTCTTCGTACGTGGTTCAACAAAGTCGATCAAATGTCCTATTATCCATCTTAAATTAGCGAGATGATTGACATCAGACTAACTCGGTTTCTCAAAGGTTGACCCGCCCTCAAACAGTCTCGTTCATTTGAACCAGACGTCAGTCATCTGGATAAATGCGCGTGCACGCTCCTCTTCAAAAGGGGGAGGAGTCAAACACAGATTCGATGATCTTCAAACAATACAATGGCAAATAAGATCAGAGAAAGAGCGTCTCTTTTCTTCGTGGCAGAGCAGGAGATGATCATGACTACATATGATGAATTTAAATCCATAATCATGGCAAAGTCTAATGGTGCGTTCACATCCAAAGCGCCTCATCACCCAAATCAATCAGATTATATTTATTTAAATGTGCCTGCTGGCAATAGTATACAAATAAATATATACTTATGAGGATATATGTACTGTATGCGCGTATGTATCATATATGTGTATATACATGTATGTGTTGATTACCATATAACTAGGAGTTTGAATATGTGTATGGGCGGATCAGTACCTTAATCATTTTCTACAATAATGATATGTATGGTGTACTAATAACACGGTCATATAATTATGAGTGCTTTCAACACATCCATACATTTCTGATAGTCTGCATACAGTGAGACGGGCAATGGGCGTGTGGTGATCAATGTCCGCGGCTCGAGAAGCTCTCGTAAATAAATGATTCTTTGTCGGCAGAACTCTCTCCCTATAAAACTAATATAACTAATATCGCTCCTTCATCAATGAGGAAGGGAGCTGCCTTTTTTGTCCGGTGGGAGTGGCCAGCTTATCCAGTGAATTTCACTAAACCTGCTTAGGAGCAGGTTAAGGGATTTCGATGTGTTGCTATGGTGATTTTTCTAAACTTGCTTCGAAGAACCGAAAAGCCTGACCTGCGTCATCTTATCCTGAAAATTATCCAGCTAACTCAGTAAGCCAGGTACGAAGAATAGGGCCCAGCTGAGTCTTGACTCCGTAGCGACGGCGTCTGCTGACGCAAGAACAATCATCATTCAAAATATCAGCATCAGAATTTACTGACAGTACCAAAAATAAAAGGTGCACATCATGCAGAATAATATATATTATAATAATATAATGTATTATAATCATTGATGCATTCATAACTTTAATGCTGCAGCTAAAAGGTGGAGCTCATTTTGATGACTTTCTATTCATTTGGTGAGATAGACGGATGGACACAGGTTTCATATTTCAAACATTCATAAACTGTTTCCAGATCTCATAAATGAACCAACGCTAACTTTATTCTCTTAATTACCTGATACAGAAGCTTATGGCTTCCTCTGTGAACAGAAACTCTACACGCAGGAAACAACAGCCTTACATATCTACACTGAAAAAAATTATACTTTGGACTAACTTAAAATAATCACTCTAATTTGTTACAAGTAAATTTATTAGTTTCTCTCAAATAAAATTTTGTATTTGGTTGAAACCAGAAATTTTGATTAAATATAAATCAAAAGAATTACATTCATACAAAGTAAAAGTATTATTTATTATAAATTAAATTTTTTCACTTCGCTAAACCTAATATTTTCATATTACATGAAATAAAATATTTTACTTTACACTAAAGTAATTAAAACACTCTAATTTTGTTACAAGTAAATTTATTTAGATTTTACTTTAGTGTAAAGTAAAATCTTTTCTTTCATGTAATACAAAAATATTAGGTTTAGCGAAGTGAAAAAATTTAAGAAAATCTAATAAATTTACTTGTAACAAAATTAGAGTGTTTTAATTACTTTAGTGTAAAGTAATTAAAACACTCTAATTTTGTTACAAGTAAATTTATTAGGTTTTCTTAAATGACATTTTTGATTTGGTTGAAACCTAATTTTTTTATTAAATATAAATCAAAATATTACTTTTGAAAAAGACCATTTACACAAAGTAACATAATTAATTATAAAGACCATAAACCATTTTTTTTACATTGAAACAACTTTATTTTTCTATTTGTAAAAACCTTATATTTTCTATTACATACAAGCAATTCCAATGTCGTGTGGTGGCTGGAGGCAATCCTCTTCCTGATGACAAACTGATATTTTGCACCTCAAGCCCGGACCAAGCTTCATCCTTCTGAACAACCTGATAAAAAAGACAAGACACTTATTAAAAAAGTTATTCTGATGAAACCAGTTTCTGATTTACCAATATAAAAAAAAAAAAAACTACACAATTCTCTAAATCAAATCTCAAACAAAGCAATTGGAGGTCTAGTAATGTGGAAATGTAGGAAATGCCTAGGTGAACGCAAACAAATCATGCGATTAAAATGTTTAATGGATTTTAAGAAGTGATTTAAAAGAAGTTACTGATTCTGCCAGCCTTATCTCCTCCGGTAGGTCGTTCCAAAGTCGAGGGGCCCTGATGGCAAAAGCACGGTCCCCCTTTGATTTAAGCCTCGACTTTGGAACGGCCAGGAGGGCCAGGAGGGCCCACCGGAGGATCTAAGGCTGCGAGTTGGCTCGTATGGAGTTAGCAGGTCGCTGATGTAACTCTGGGCCAGACCCAGGCGGGCCTTAAAAGTGATCAATAAAATCAATTCTAAATATAATTCTAAATATTTCAATATGGTCCAGAGACACTATTGTAGGTTTTACAAATATAAATCAGCATTAGCAAACCAGCAGTGTGCTTTTGGCTTCCTGGCTAATTCCTGAGTAAAGCAAAAGGGCAGCAATTTGGATGAAATTACAAAAAATCTATAGACTGTTCAAAAGTGTTGGTCAGTGCTTTGGGGTAGCTGAGGTGTAGTGCATAGATCAGTCCAAAGATTACCAGGAAGGCATCGCCAAGTCTGGGGAGGCTGACCATGGCATCACTTTCAATGACGACAGAGATTCTCACAGGGTGGTAGTGAACTGGACTTGTGTCATGGTCACTGATGACAGTAAAGCCTAGTTCATGCTTCTCCGTCAGGTCGACGGCGCACCTACGCTGTCGACCTGACGCAGTCGTTGAGCATTCATAGTTCTGCGTCGAGGGTCTGCGTTGCTCTGCAATTAACCGCCATGCCGCCAGGGGGGTATGGCTGTGTGGTTCAGGGGTTATAGCTGAACCCTTGCTTTTTCTTCCGGTCACAGTAAACAATGGCGACCAGGTTGAAGCGAGTTGTGTATGGAGTTGGAGCTCACCAATATTGAAGAGCAAATGCTTATATTGCAAGAGTTGAAGCGCAGGAGACAGAGAAGACGTTTGCGGAGCCGCAAATTCTCAGCGGTGACGCTGAGAATTTTAGCCTCGGGTGGGAGCCAGCAAGCTGTGGCGGCTAGCTACAAACTGGCGTCGAGATGGTGTCCCGAGGCACACTCAATTAGTGATAATAAACTGTAAATGAGTTATGCATGGTGTTGAAAATAAATATCAAACAACTTTTTGAATACAAACTTGTGTGCTTTATTCTTATGTATAAGTGCACTCAAACAATACAACACACACACTTGAGTATCAACTATTTACAAAAAAAAAAAACTATATACAAAGTTCAAAGCTGCGGGTCTATAATTGTCCATGTTCATGTATGAGCCCGTAGACTTTAAACATCAGAGCAGGTCTCTGGTCATCTGGCACCCTCCGAAGCAAGTCGCCCACAGTTTGTCCGAACCTGAAGCACTCATCCTCCTCATGCAGTAGCTTCTGATGCAACTCCATCCTCCGTCTCGCTCTCTGATGAACCGCACGACGTCTGTTTTTAATGAAAGAGTGGATGCTTGATTAGTCTGTGTTTGTTTACAACCAGTAGTCAGCATTACATGTTGTTAATGTTTAACGTTACACAGTCACCAGTCCGTCAAGCTCCTGAAGTTCGCGGATGACACCACCCTCATTGGACTCATCTCTGGTGGGGACGAGTCCGCCTACAGGTGGGAGACTGACCACCTGGAGACCTGGTGCAGCCAGAACAACCTGGAGCTCAACGCTCTGAAGACAGTGGAGATGGTTGTGGACTACAGGAAGAACGCAGCCCCACCCGCCCCTCTCATCCTGTGTGACTCCCCCGTCGACGCTGTGGAGTCCTTCCGCTTCCTGGGCTCCATCATTTCCCAGGACTTCAAGTGGGAACTGAACATCAGCTCCATCACCAAGAAGGCCCAGCAGAGGATGTTCTTCCTGAGGCAGCTGAAGAAATTCAACCTGCCGAAGAAAATGATGGTGCACTTCTACACTGCCATCGTTGAGTCCATCCTCTGCTCCTCCATCACCGTCTGGCACACCGCAGCCACTGCCAAGGACAAGGCCGGGCTGCAGCGCATCATCCGCTCTGCTGAGAGGGTGATTGGCTGTAATCTGCCATCCCTCCAGGACTTGTTCGCCTCCAGGACTCTGAGGCGAGCTAGGAAGATTGCAGCTGACCCCTCTCACCCTGGACATATCCTGTTCGAGTCCCTCCCCTCTGGCAGGAGGCTGAGGTCCATCAGGACCAAGACCTCACGCCACACAAACAGTTTCTTCCCGTCGGCAGTCGGGCTCATCAATGGGGCTCGGGTCCCCCACTGACTGTCTGTCACCCCCAGCTATTTTAATTTTCAATTTTTATTTTTAACTCTTAATCTTTATTTTTATATTCTCTTCTTTATTTTTACTTTTATTTTTATTTCTCTCTACCATACACTCCTCTGCACACCGCACACTTAAACACTCGTCACTTTAACATACACTTTTAACTTAAATACACACGTCACTTTAACGTACATTCACATTAATGTATCTGTTGACTGAGCACTTGCTTATCCTACACATATTTTAATTCAACCGCACTCCAATTGCACTGTTGCTGTTTTCGTTGATTGTTGATTGTTGTTTGTCTCGTCCTACGTCCCATGTCCACGTCCAATGTATGCACCTTCCGCCTCAAAAAATTCCTCGTTTGTGTGAAAACATTCCTGGCAATAAACGGTTTCTGATTCTGATTCTGATTCTGATAAGCACACACATAACCGATGATGTAGCATTAAAAACAGAAAACACATACCGTTGCCTCGTAGTTGGAATCCGTTTCTCGGTGTTTCACATGTGGTACCAGCCAGGACATGAAGTGGTAAAATGCAGGCACTTTTTGGCCGCCTGGGTCGCCACTTTTTGTAGCGAGTTTCTTTCGCAGACGGACATATTTTCTTCCACCTTTTCGTGCACTCCACGGCCTCCAGCCCCGTGTTTCGCGCGATTTCTCGCCATGAATTTAATGTCCTTTGGTTGTCCTTGTAGTCGCTTGAAGAAAAGTTATACAAGTGGTCGTATTTCCTCACTTCCTCGATGATTCGTTCTTCTGTTTGGTCCATTGTTAATACCGATCTACAAGAACTTTAAAAATGGCGGTGTAGGAAAACAAACCGAAAAGAGCAACCGGCGGAAATTACGTTCTGAGCGGACCAATCACAGCGTTGCGGTCCGCGTCGACGCGACGCGTAGTTAGGATTTTTTGGAGGTGCGCGTCAGGCTACAGCGTAGGGGTCTGCGTCGACGCGTGGACGCAGACGGAGAATCATGAATTAAGCATAGGCTTAAGGAGGTCCACTGCAACACCATCAAGCTGTGGCTCAGACTCGTCCTGAATGAATGAAAAAGAGATACTAATCACAAACTAATACATGGAACAGACAGATTACATATAATTTATCTTTCTTTAACCAAGTCCCATTGAAAACCAATACCTTTTACAAGGGAGACCTGGGTCTCATTGTAAGTAGGGCTGCAACGATTAGTCGACATAATCGACGATGTCGATTCTGAAAAATCGTCAACGCGTATTTTGGTCGTCGACGCATCGTTTGTAATGAAAAGATTCAGAGCTACCGGTAATTTCCATTCGGCATTGCAATGCACTACATCAGGGGTGCCCAATACGTCGGCAGAGGTAGTGCGGGTAGATCGCATGTCATTTAAAAAAAAAAAAAAAAAACCAGCTCCTGGTGTGCAAATTAATATCTATCACCACGGACGCTGCGCCCGCAATGGTCGGTCACTTGAATGGATTTATTGTTAAGTGCAGGGAGAACGATGTTTTCCACGGCGGTTGCATCGTCTATTGGAGCGAGAGCTCTTCAAAGACGGCTGTACTACACACTGATGTGAGACGGCTTATAGAGCTCTGTCCAGAGATAAAGGAGTTTCTCCATGTAGTTAAACATGCAGAATACAACCAACTAAATGACCATCAGTGGCTGCTAGACTTGGCATTTTTTAACCGATCTGTTGAATGAGCTTGACCGTGGTTGATATGATCAGCTCAGTTAATGCTTTCAAATGAAAAATGCAACATCTGTCCTCAAAGCTGCAGCGCCATGGTTTGAGGAACTTGACTGCAATATTATATATATATAAAACATAAGATCCATGTTCTGCACACACGAATCAGCCAAATTACCAGAGAATCTAAGTGGTGTGAGAGACTGAAACCAAGCTAAAGGACATTTACAGGAAAATGTTTTACTGAACATCTTATCACTTGCCAATACACGAAAACTGTATGGGTAGACTAAACAAAGGTAAGTCCTAAAATATATTAGTATTTGGATGAACTGTTTACATAATACACAGTTTAAAATCTTTTAGTGACTTAAGGAGACTCACTGTGCAGGTTCTGAAAAATCCAGATACGTCCTCGCACAGACACACGGGAAGGGGGTGGGGAACAGTAGTGCACTTGGTGTGGATGTCATGGATTTCCTATTCAGATAAAAACAGAATTGTACATACTGAGTTTACTGAACAAAGCTGATTTTAAACAGTCCAATCAGAACATACAGTATGTCAACAAATAACCTGTTCACATCTTTAATGCAATCAGACAAATGGCACAACACAAAGTGGACTAATTGCAAAATTCACAAAGCTCATTTGAGTCATTGAACCTAATCGAAGTTCCACCGGTTCAACCTATGAAGTGTGTAATAATCTATTTACCTGTTCGTTGTGGATTTTTTAAATTTCAGCCAGAGCATCGTCTGTCTTCCCAGTTTTTGATGCCTTCTGTCTGAATGAGGTCATCAGTCGAGGAAGATGGCGGTCAAGCTCAGCATGGAATGTGTTGGGCAGGTTCTGATTCGTAATCCGCTGGAACTCTGCATACAACTACATTGAAAGAACAGCAGGAGGAGAACACAACAACACTACTCTTCAATTTGAAGAATCTAGCACACATTTATAAAGCAGAAAATAGCGGCCAAATGAGTAAGAATCACAATTTACACTTAAAAAGAAAGAGCTGATCCATATTACCTCAGACTATTTTGAGAGCAGGCCAGAGGTCCATGAGCTCGTTCACTGGTGTGCAGGACATCACTATGGTCTGTCGGCGTAAGGGAAATGTGGTCTCCATCATCTTTCTAAGGAGGGTCAGGATTCTTCTCAGTCTTCCTGACTTCAACAATTGTCTGCCTCAACTGCTCAAGGCTTGAAGGATCCTTTCCTTGGGGAAAGTTGGGTAGGATGTTGACTTCTGCTCGCTTGGGTCTTTTAATGTTGGAATGTGAAGATTCATTTTCAGGATTACTTCTTTTTCCAGCATTAACAGTGACCTCCTGACATCCAGCCCGTCTCATCTTGTTCCTGTAATTGCCCATCTTAAACTTAATGCCGTTTTTCCATCTAGTCTCAGATCCTACAATTCAGTCATGTAATGACTATCTTTTAACTTTAGTATTTTACATATTTTTTTAAGGATATATAAAACTATAATTAATGACTTAACATTGAATGTATTAGTTTATTGTTTGGTGAAAACTATTTACATTACACATTGTGTAACTTCTTGATATTTGTTTTGACTGCAAGTTATTTGTGTTTAAAAATTCTACAAAATATGATAATAAATAAATATTGCAAAAATAGAAATGTAAAATTAACCTGCCATTAAAATGTCATGTAATGCCCACTACATTACAATTTAAATTATTGAAATTACAGACTACATTCGTAAGTATACATTTGTGGTAAATTCAAGGTATTCTCTGAACTGCTGCAATTACATTTTGGAATTGTCATTCCCATTTAAAAATACATGAAAATGTTCAGTTGTCATATTGGGACTTACCGAACAGCAATATGGCTACAATTTCGGACCGTTCCGGGAAACAGCAGCAAACCTGTAAACACAAAGGAAAAAGAGAGAAATAACTTTTTTGTGACAGTTAGCACTATCCATAATTGTCACTACAGACACATTTATTAATTAGGCTTTAAACATACTGGAGGTATTGTACTATACTGCAAAATACTGATAGCTGAACGAATGAAATATTCATTTTGTTCCTCATTATCTAGTATTGAGACATAATTATCTGCATCTGTTCAATCAAACAAAATTGTGTCTCTGTTTTCAAGTTTCATGACCTACCTCTACACCCCCAAATGATAAAGATAGGGTTACTGGCTTAAATACAAGGTAAAACATCGTTATTATAATTATTAACTAAAAACCACAGGCTCTAAGCTTCATTTTGGTGTATAATGTGTGGTATTTGAAGAAAATGAAGTTGTCCCCACGCTGCGAAATTACACAGTTACCTACTGAACAGAAAAGTACATGGCTAATTGTTATGCAGAATGACGTATCAGACCTTTGCTGACATGGCGGAATAACAGGAGAACATAGCAGTTGCTGTGGCTCTGTCACCATGTGTGCTGTGGATGCCAAGCACCAGGCAAACAGCTCCCCAACGCGAACGTAGCCATAATGGTAGGACCGCAACTGTGATTTGTTAGCTAGCGTAACCACATGTTACCTTTAAAACAACACAATTTAGAAGTATTACCTTGTTTAAATGAGTTGCCTTGAAGAGCAGACGGTTTTCACTTCAGAAGTTCAGGCGAAGCGAGGTAATGGCGGACATCAGAATCCACAGGGAGGAACCAGATGCGACGTCATATGGTCACGTGGTGGTCACGTGACATGTAAACCTCTGGTCTAAAGTGAAAATATTACTTTTACTGAAAGTATTGCTTTTAATTTTGTCTATGGGGAGTGCCATTTGCTTTTAGGCAAAGTGAAAAAAACATGATTTTCGATAAGACCAAATAAAAAAATACACTTTAGATGAATGACACAGTGGTTTCACTTTTTTCAGTGTATAAAAACTCAACACAGAGTCTGTAAGAGAGAGAACGATGAAACGTATAGATTCATTTCCGTCATTGTCCTGAGTTCTCCCTGTGACAGCTGCCCAGCACACATCTCGTAGTATTCATGCAGGAAAAGTACACGTTGTGCATTAGAATGTGATATTATTAGATCGTTCTGTAACGTATGCAGAGGTCCTGTTCCAGTGATCCCGAAGTAAATGATAATACTCACCGATATGGGTATAATGCCTTCGGCCTTTAATCTCACCCCGTAATTTGATCGTTAAGATTTCGGAATTATTCCCTTTCTGAAAGTCTTGTACGGCTATAAGCCCTCTGCGTTCTCAGTAGGATGTCACCCTAACACCCAATATGAATAGTTATTTACATCGTCTATAATTTACTATTGTCCATTTTGAACGCTCACATTTTAGACACAATGCAAAGTTTTCAACCAGGGTCCTTACCTTAAGGTCCACTGGCAGCGTCGGTCGTCACCTCAGTATCACACGTTCAGGACAGGGGAAGAAGGTTAGATTGATGAAGAACTAGAGTCTTTAGTTTGAGTTCCAGCTTACTGAATGGTAAGGCTGTGGTTTTATTTCAGTTTCACCAAGTCACCAACACTTTCAATTCAATGAAACAGTTTCAGTGTCACATGCAAAAAGTTCTAAGTGTTCAGGGGTTTTCTACATAAGTGGTCCCCAAGTCAAGCTTGATCCTCTGAAGGTAAATGAGCTTGTTTGGTCCAGTCCTCTAAGAAGCTGCCAGATTTCTTGTCTAGTCTCAGAGAGCTAGGGAAATCCAAGTCTTCTGATAGCAGAAGTGTCATTCAGTCTCTAAAGCTGGGAGCCTTGCACCAGCTGGGCAAATCTGATTTTTCTCCTCTTTTGTTAAAGAAGTTGATTAAGTCCAGTTTTTTAAAGAACTGGCGGATTCCCTATCCAGACACAGAGATCTGGTGAAATCCGCAGCTAAATAGACACAGAAGCAGTTCACTCCTCCTTTCACGGGGTGGTTAAGGAGTGGACCCAAATGTTGATGCGTGGAGCAAAAGTAAATGTATTCTTTCCAAAAGGCAGGATTCTCAAAAACATAAAGCAGGACTCTCAAAAAACACAAGCAGGATTCTCAAAAGCACAAAGCAGGATTCCGCCGGAACGGAAACAAAAGCAGAGACCGGAAACCGAAAAGTGGAAACTGATTCCACAGAAGAGGAGCCCAATAACTGAAAGCTCTAGCCCCCAACCTACTTTTTAAGACTCTGGGAACCACAAGTAACCCTGCATTTAGTGTGCGCAACGCTCTAGTGGGGTAATATGGCACTATAAGCTCCTTCAGATATGATGGTGCATCACCAGTTAAGGCTTTGTAGGTAAGGTGAAGGATTTTAAATATGATTCTCAATCTTACAGGAAGCCAGTGGAGAGCAGCTAGTACAGGAGTAATGTGATCTCTCTTCCGCGTCCTCGTTAGTACACAAGCTGCAGCATTCTGGATCAACTGGAGAGACCTGTCATGGAAAAAGTAATTATATGTCTCGGGAGGAGAGTTCAAAGGTGTCAATCAGATAGGACAAACAAACAGAGTTCCTCTGGACAAGACAAAATGCCTCTGTCAATTTATTAAATGCTTGCAAGCAGGAAGAAATCCCAACAGCCAAGAATCGTCAATGTCTGTCAGGGTTTCCACAAAATCATCAATTCGACAGTCAGTTATATACTTTTAAAAAAACGATCATCCCTTCCTTCCCATCTCATCTCTCATTGGTTCTCACTAGCTGAAACACGTGTTATACATTAACTGTGCGTACCTTGACCTGATTGAAACTATACGTTCAACCAATCCCCCGTCCCCACATACATCAAACCATGCAGTTAGAAGAATGACTGCACTTCAGCATTCTTATCAACTGGTCAGAATCAGAGTAGGCCCCTAAGCCTAACAACCCATGTTATCAGTCCCTCCATCTTTACTTATATGTTACTCATTAATCTGAACATACATCAGTATTTAACCCACAGGTTTAACAGTGAATGATTCTTTAAAACAGATAGCATATGCATTTTTCCCATCACAGACCCAAGGGACTTACCAGAGCAGCCTGATAATAAGGAGTTACAGTAATTCAGTCTTGAAGTAACAAATGCATGGATCAACGTTTCTGCATCGCTTTGAGACAGGATGTGCCGGATCTTTGAGATGTTCCGTAGGTGAAAAAAGGCAGTCCTTGAGATTTGTTTCACGTGGGAGCCAAAAGGACAGGTCCTGGTCTTTAAGACACGCTTGAAGTTTAGCAACCTGGTGGATTTCATCTGGCTTGATCGACAGATATAGTTGAGTATCATCGGCATAACAGTGAAAGTTTATGGAGTGTTTTCTGATAATATTGCCTAAAGGAAGCATATATAAGATGAATAAAATTGGTCCAAACACAGAACCTTGTGGAACTCCATGACGAACTGTGGTGGTCATCGAGGCCTCGTTGTTTACAAATACAAACTGAGATTGATCTGATAAATACGACTTAAACCAGCTTAGTGCTGTACCTTTAATACCAATCGACTGGTCTAGTCTCTGTAATAAGATGCCATGGTCAATGGTGTCGAACGCTTGCACTAAGGTCTAACAAGACAAGTACAGAGACAAGTCCCCTATCTGATGCAACTAGAAAGTCATTAGTAATTGTCACTAGTGCTGTCTCTGTGCTATGATGCTTTCTAAATCCTGACTGAAACTCCTCAAATAAGCTATTGTTATGTAAAAAGTCACACAACTGATTTGCGACTACCTTCTCCAGTATCTTAGAGAGGAAGGGAAGGTTAGAGATACAGTCAGGTCCACAAATATTTGGACATTGACACATTTTTCATTATTTTGGCTCTGTACACCACAACAATGGAGTTGAAATGAAAAAAAAGGGTATTTACATCCAAATCAGGTGAACGGTGTAGGAACTACAACAAATTCAAATGTGGCCACCCCGTTTTTAAAGGGACCAAAAGTAATTGGACAAATTAATATAATCATAAATCTAATTGTCACTTTTAATACTTTGTTGAAAATCCTTTGCAGTCAATGACAGCCTGAAGTCTGGATTCCATAGACATCACCAGACGCTGGGTTTCGTCCCTGGCGATGCTCTGCCAGGCCTCTACTGCAACCGTCTTCAGTTCCTGCTGGTTCTTGGGGCATTTTCCCTTCAGTTTTGTCTTCAGCAAGTGAAATGAATGCTCAATTGGATTCAGGTCAGGTGATTGACTTGGCCATTGCAGAACATTCCACTTCTTTGCCTTAAAAAACTCCTTGGTTGCTTTCGCAGTATGCTTCGGGTCATTGTCCATCTGCACTGTGAAGCGCCATCCAATGAGTTCTGAAGCATTTGGCTGAATATGAGCAGATAATATTGCCTGGAACACTTCAGAATTCATCCTGCTGCTTTTGTCAGCAGTCACATCATCAATAAATACAAGGGAACCAGTTCCATTGACAGCCATACATGCCCACGCCATAACACTACCTCCACCATGCTTCACTGATGAGGTGGTACGCTTTGGATCATGAGCAGTTCCTTTTACTTCTCCATACTCTTCTCTTCCCATCATTCTGGTACAAGTTTATCTTTGTCTCATCTGTCCATAGGATGTTCTTCCAGAACTGTACAGGCTCTTTTAGATGTTTTTTTGGCAAACTCTAATCTGGTCTTCCTGTTTTTGAGGCTCACCAATGGTTTACATCTTGTGGTGAACCCTCTGTATTTACTCTAGTGAAGTCTTCTCTTGATTGTCGACTT
Source organism: Myoxocephalus aenaeus (assembly GCA_038501785.1). Classification (NCBI taxonomy): domain Eukaryota; kingdom Metazoa; phylum Chordata; class Actinopteri; order Perciformes; family Cottidae; genus Myoxocephalus; species Myoxocephalus aenaeus. The sequence goes on from JBAMJR010000326.1 coordinate 6,104,425, forward strand.
TAACACAGATACACCTACCTCCTGGAGAGTGTTCTTGATCTGGCCAACTGTTGTGAAGGGGTTTTTCTTCACCAGGGAAATGATTCTTCTGTCATCCACCACAGTTGTCTTCCGTGGTCTTCCGGGTCTTTTGGTGTTGCTGAGCTCACCAAGGAGTTTTTTAAGGCAAAGAAGTGGAATGTTCTGCAATGGCCAAGTCAATCACCTGACCTGAATCCAATTGAGCATGCATTTCACTTGCTGAAGACAAAACTGAAGGGAAAATGCCCCAAGAACCAGCAGGAACTGAAGACGGTTGCAGTAGAGGCCTGGCAGAGCATCACCAGGGACGAAACCCAGCGTCTGGTGATGTCTATGGAATCCAGACTTCAGGCTGTCATTGACTGCAAAGGATTTTCAACAAAGTATTAAAAGTGACACTTAGATTTATGATTATATTAATTTGTCCAATTACTTTTGGTCCCTTAAAAACGGGGTGGCCACATTTGAATTTGTTGTAGTTCCTACACCGTTCACCTGATTTGGATGTAAATACCCTCAAATTAATTTTTTTCATTTCAACTCCATTGTTGTGCTGTACAGAGCCAAAATAATGAAAAATGTGTCAATGTCCAAATATTTATGGACCTGACTAGCTCTATAGTTAGCCAACACCTCTGGATCGAGAGTGGGCTTCTTAAGAAGAGGTTTAATTACAGCTAATTTAAAAGACTGTGGTAAATGACCCATTAGTAAAGACCCATTGGTAATATCTAGTAGAGAGGCGCTAATTAAAAAAGGTAAAACTTCCTTAAACAGCTTCATCGGAACGGGGTCCAGGAGACAGGTAGAAGATTTAGAAGTAGAAACCATTGAAGACAGTTGGTCGAGGTTGATGGTAAAAAATCCATCCAGACACACAACAGGGCCCACAGCCTCCTCCATGGCCATCCCACCTGAGGATGGACCGGCAGTAGTCGAGGGCAGGAGATCACCGATCCTGTCTCTAATGGCCATAATCTTATCATTGAAGAAGTTCATAAAGTCATTACTACTGAGGTCTATAGGAATACACGGATCCACCGAGCTATGACTCTCAGCCAGCCTGGCCACAGTGCTAAAGAGAAACCTAGGGTTGCTCTTGTTTTTCTCTATTAGTGATGAGTAGTATGCATTGTAATGTACACAAACAATTTCTCATTTTACATTGTGCAAAGTCCAAATTTGACAAACTAGGCTCTAAAAACCCTACATAAGCTAAATAACGATTAGCAGAACAAACAAAGTGAAAATAAGACAGTTGGATTTAATCGGTGAGTCGTTAAAAGAAGAAGAGAGTTGAGTGTTTAGATGTGAAAGATGTACAGCAGGTGATCAGGTGCTTGTACTGGAGAATATCACCCAATTAGCTTGGTTTAGCTGGAGCTGAGACAAGTACGTTTATCGGCTAACACACACACACACACACACGGGAACCGGAAGTGACGCAATACGCTTACCGTCATCTCTGCTCCTGGCAATCAGCTGGTTCAACTACCTAGTCTCTGCTCGTTTGTCTTGTGATCATGAAGTAGCTCTCCCCCGACTGCACTGGGCGATGCAGTCGGGGGAGAGCTACTGTGGCGCCTGGCTCTAAAGTCGTGATCAAGTCGGACACAAATCTAACCGGCATGCATTGAGCGCCGATCACCGGCAATCGATTCTGCACAGAACTGGCTCATCTCGAACGAAGCTAATGGCCCAGTCCCAATTGTGGGATTAAAAAAAATAAAAAATTCTTTCTGATTTGAAAGTCTTGGAGGTGATTTAAAAAAAAAAATAATCTATTTACTGTTTAAATAACAAAATGAAAATAAATGTTTGAATAAATCTGTTTCATGTTTCATCCTTTGTTTACGCCTCCATGCCTCCACTGGTAACCCCGTGTCTAACAGGACAACGCTATGTATTGTGGGTAATTCCCTTACTGCAGACTTATAGAAAGTGTTCATAAAAGATGTCTGAGGCGATCCGGATCTCGTCGACCCCCCATTCAGTTTAAAGTGATTTCAAGTTAAACAACGATTACTTTGTTGGCACAATAAAGAACTACAAGTCAGCGTGGGCGAGTCGTCCACATCCAGATCTCTGGTGGAGACACCCGTCCAACGCTTTCACCTTTCAGCTGCTTCAGCTCCAACTCTGTTTATCTGATGTTTTACACGTCAGCCACTAGGGGGCAGCCGCACACTAGTGATGGTCCACAGCAAAGCTTTATTACAGAAGTGGTAGTTTATAAGAGGACACACTTTGACACCAACAGTTTTTAACATCGCTCCCATTTAAGGTGGAGGGGAAAGTCCTTTGTGGTCAGTCCACCTTAAGAGAGTCCACAGAGGCGCTCGCTGACGTCCCACAGCCTCCGTGCCACGGCATCGTCTCGGCCCCGCGGTTTCACTTCCTCCACAGCGCAGCAGGAAAAGTAGCGTCCACTCAGGGGTTCGATTCCCTCCTGCAGGGAGCAGTGCAGCGTGGTCTGAGCTCCGGCCTCCGGGTCCAGGAACAGCAGCCGGGCCACGGGCTCGATGAAGACCTTCTGCCACAGGCTGACGTTACGGGACAGTTCGGTGCGGACCACCCCTGCAGGAGGAGAGGGGCACACCTGGTTTAAGGGTCACCTGACCTCAGCGTACGGATGTCAGGTGTCACAACCCTCACACATGTTCTCACGTGTCTTTTCAAAATAAACTTCATCGGGTTGAGACAAAGACTGTTTGTGTAGAAATACCTCCAGAGTGACTTCCCCTCTTTGAACCTCCCACATAGTTCATGTCCCTCAGGAGCTTCAGACCTCCACCCTTCATGAACACGTTTTACTGCATTTCTAACTCTGGGTTTGCTTCTTCATGCGTTTGGTTTTCATACACACGTGTCAATGAGTGCGTTTTAAAATGAGAATTTTCACTCTGAGGGAAATGTAGAAATCCGTCCAAACGTCGGCTTGCTAAAACGGAAATAAACAAAAACAACTACAAAGGATGTAAACTATTCTCTAGAAGCACAATGATGAAATGATCTACTTCCTGTTTGTGCAGCTATGGTTGGAGGAACTGGAATCATGTTTCCTGTCAGTATGGAGACAGTTTGAGGCAAAGGTCACGAACGAGGACGTCACACTTCCCGCTTCAGTCAGCGGGTTGGTGACCTGCAGGTGACCTCTCGTTACCTGGGTGGACGCTGTAGCAGCTGACGGGGGATCCCTTCAGCCTCTTGGCGAGCTCGTGGGTGAAGAGCATGTTGCACAGTTTGCTGTTGCAGTACGCCTGGAAAAACTGCCAGCTGTACCTGCCGGTGCCCAGGTGTCTGTTCACCGCCAGAGCCTGAACACAACAACGAAAACAAGTTTGTTAACACAGGATCCCCTGAGTGTGGTAGGGGGGTATACACACAGTATACGAAGAATCCTGAAGCTCAAGAACCGGCTCAACGGCGAGTCACATGATGGTCCTGAAGTCACGATACGCCAGTCACGATACATAAGATACGCCAGTCACGATATATACGATACTCAAGTCACGATACATAATATACTCAAGTCACGATACATAATATACTCAAGAATCGTATGCATCGTGACTTGAATATCTTATGTATCGTGACTTAAGTATATTATGTATCGTGACTTAAGTCACGATACATGACAATTGAGTCACGATACATAAGATACGATACATAATATATTCAAGTCACGATACATAAGATACTCAAGTCACGATACATAAGATACTCAAGTCACGATACATAAGATACGATACATAAGATACGATACATAATATATTCAAGTCACGATACATAATATACTCAAGTCACGATACATAAGATACGATACATAATATATTCAAGTCACGATATATAAGACACGATACACAAGATACTCAAGTCACGAAACAGCTTCTTCCCACTGGCCGTCACTCTGATGAACAGTTAAACAGACTCTTCATCTGCACTATCTGCACTTTTTTGTTGTTTTACTACTGTCTTTAATGTCCTTTTTATATTTTTTATATTTATATTTTTAAAAAGTACGAAGAGCAAGTGAAACCGGAGTCAAATTCCATGTATGTGCAAATGTACATGGCCATTAAAGCTGATTCTGATTCTGATACACAAGACACAATACACAAGACACTCAAGTCACGATACATAAGATACATAATATATTCAAGATACGATACACAAGACACTCAAGTCACGATACATAATATATTCAAGTCACGATACACAAGATACGATACACAAGACACTCAAGTCACGATACGATACACAAGACACTCAAGTCACGATACATAAGATACTCAAGTCACGATACATAAGATACTCAAGATACGATACATAAGATACTCAAGTCACGATACATAAGATACTCAAGTCACGATACGATACATAAGATGCGATACATAAGATGCGATACATAAGATGCGATACATAAGATACTCAAGACACGATACATAAGATACGATACATAAGATACTCAAGTCACGATACATAAGATACGATACATAAGATACTCAAGCCACGATCACGATACATAAGATACTCAAGTCACGATACATAAGACACTCAAGTCACGATACATAAGATACGATACATAAGATACTCAAGCCACGATCACGATACATAAGATACTCAAGTCACGATACATAAGACACTCAAGTCACGATACATAAGATATGATACATAAGATACTCAAGTCACGATACATAAGATACTCAAGTCACGATACATGCTGGTGAGGGACAGTACGAGTGGGAGGCCTACGAGCCTAGCGTGAGGGGATGGTCTTCCTGGCTGAACTTACGCTAGAGCTTCATGTGTTTATACAAAACAAATGCGCAGGTAGAAAATGCATAGCCCGCCACTGTATTTAGCTGACGCTTTTATCCAAAGAGACTTACATTTTAGTATATACACCGTAGACACAGCAACGGGGAGCAATTTGGGGTTAAGTGTCTTGCTCAAGGACACATCGGCATGGACTAGCGGCGCCAGGGATCAAACCACCGATCCTCTGATTGAAAGACGGGTATGCTAACCACTGAGCCACAGTTACCCTTCGGTTCTATCTGAAGTACACATTGAAGAGGTAACACCTGGACGAGGTCTCTGGACTCACCTCCAGGTCGATGTGTCCCCAGCGGTACGCCATGGAGGACACGGTGACCACGCGGCCGCCACCCGCCTCCGTTAGGAGGTCCAGCAGCAGGTACGTCAACAGGAAGTGACCCAGGTGGTTCACCCCGAACTCGATGCCGAAACCGTCTTCTGTCCGCCCGTCAGCCACCAGACCTGCAGGACAGACAGGTGTGCATTTAAAATAATGGTACATAACACATACAAATGTATACATTTATAGAAAATCTAAATTTAATTAATTTGAAAATAAACATGATTACAAAATGTTAAATACAATTTGTTTGATAAAGAATATTAAGTATGATAATAAACTGAACTCTTTGGCTCTGAGGCCTCAGCAGGTCTTAGTCCCACTGAGCGACAGAGAAACCAGTAATGATTGATGGCTGCATTCCACATCAGGTGTGCCGCTTCGTTGGTATTGCACCTGCCGGCTCACCTGCACAACTGTGTGACACCCACAGGTAAAATACACCTGTGTGACACCCACAGGTGCAATACACCTGTGTGACACCTGATTATCTGTAGGACGTGATCAGCTGATCACACAATTTGACATAATTTCTTAAATTCACTTAAAAAAAAAATGTGTCACATCAAAAATTGCAGAACAATCTCCGCTCTCTATATAATGAGGCACCATTGTCCTAAGGCACAAGGGTAAAGTGATAATATTGCCCTAAAGCTGAAAAATTGAAGCTTGATTTTTGAAATTCTTCATATCTCTTGTGAAAACATACCTTTACTCATGTGGACAAAATGTTTTGGTGGTAGAAATTGGTTTACCAAAGGTCTTAGGTTCACAAAAGCAGTGGAATATGAATAAAATGGTAGCTGCATCTAAATAAATGTCTAATACCACATTTTGTATTAGAAAAAGTAGAAGTGTTGTCTGTCACTACTTTCATCAACATGAGAGAGGGACTGAGATAAAATGGGACTGAGGAATGATTTCATACTACAGACCAAGCTTCAAGTGGTGTGTGCAAATGAAAAATGAATATTACAACAGTTTTTTTTCGAACTAAATATGTACTATACAGTATATAGTTGAGTCAAAATATGTACTTTTCAAGAACAGTTTTCAGAACAAGAACAACATATGTACTCTGTATGTATGTACTATGTACTCTGTACGTGTGTACTATGTACTCTTTACTAGCGCATTGTCGAGTGTCTCGTCGCGCAGAGTACAACTGAACAGCTGATCGGCGCAGAGCTGCCATCTCTCTGTGGCCAGTGTTGTTCTGCAGTAGACTACAAGAAAACACTGGATTTTAGCTGGGCAGTGTGTTGCCTATCTAACTGAAAACCAGTGTCTTTTTGCAGCGTAGGTGGGTGGGTAGGTCCTTAGGGAGTGAGTGTTCATTGTTTCAAACAAAATGTCAACGGACACCTGAATCCACAAATCACGGTGAAAGGCGGAGCTCGACAGACTCCACAGGCTGTGATCTCCTGTGAATAGGCTCTTCGAGATGAGCCAGTTCTGCGCAGAATTGATCGGTGGCGATCGGCGCGCAATGCATGCCGGTTAGATTTGTGTCCGACTTGGTCCCGACTTGCTGACGTCATGCACACGTGATCAACGATACTCTCACGAGATCAAGCCGGCCGTCGATTTCAGAGTCAGGCGCCGCAGTAGCTCTCAAACGACTGCGTGGCCCAGTGCATGATGGGAAACGCCTGGCTGTCGCCACATCAGAGAGCTGATTGGCTCTTAGATCTGACAGCAAACACCACGTGTTGTAGAAAATTAGTAGTAGTAGTTGTAATACTTAACACTCAAATTTTGACTATTAGTCTCATGTTTGATCTACAAACATATATTGTGTGGTTGCTAATACAAAATCGTATTTATACAACACATATCAAAACCAGTAGTAATGTATTTCACAGGCAGACATAAAAAGAACAAAGGATGCAACTACACACACATTTCTACATAAATATATATTTACAAACACCTATGATTAAATCCAAACGTGATCTGTAAACTACAAGTAGACAAAAGTTCGGAACTAACAGGAAGTCATTTTTTCTGTGACTTCCTGTGTGTACTTTGAAGGCAGCCTAAAACTGTCCGACTTGATCGCAGTTTTTTGTGAACGCCTCCTGCTGCGGCCGCCTGCTCTCGTCTGGATTCCAGGCGAGGCGCAGCTCTAAAGAACGAGCCTAAAGTCACGTAGGAGCTTACAGAGCAAGGGGGTGGGACTTCCAGACTCTGGCGCATCTGACAACATCATATTTCTGTGCTGTTTCTTCGGAGCTATTAATAGAAACATCCCGTAAACATCAGAATCCGCGCCGACCTCCGATGGTTAAAGGGCCAGCGTGTACGATCTGATCCCGAGGATGCAGATGTGTGTAGGGATGGATATCGTTGTTGTTGTTTTTCGATACCGGTGCTAAAACTATACCGGTGCCGACACTTTTTTATTGCCAAGGCAATTTTTTTCTTCAAATTGAACAATATATTAACCGTTTAAAGCAGGGGTGTCAAACTCATTTTCACCCCGGGCCACATTAGCATCATTGTCTCCCTCAAAAGGGCCGGTTGTAACTGTACAGTGGCGGGCCGTGGATTTTCTACCTGCGCTTTCAGTGGATCAGCTGTTCGGCGCGGTGTTAATGATTTTTAAGTATGCATTTGATACTCTTGATTCTGTCTTCTAATTCCACTGAATCAAGTAACTGAAAGAGTTGTATTGTACTAATTAGATTTAGAGCTAAAAATTAAAATGTCTCTGTTACTATGACATAAATCCATTTAATTTAGGGTTAAGAAACCCACATTACTCTATCAAATATCAAACTTAAAACAGATGAAAATAACAAAGACAAAGATTAAACGCATGTTATTATATTAACTTTGTTCAAAGCTTTTTTGTCACAGTTGAGAAGGACATAACTCTAATAAGAACATGCATGTGGTCTGGGGCAGTGGTTCAACTGGTCTGGCTGCAGGACTCACCATCAACCCTGAATGACCCGCCGAGATCCAAAGCGAGGAACATGTTCAACTTCTCAATTTGATTTAATGAAAATATGCTGCCGTTTGAACCTGAGATAGTATCACAGTATGCCAAACACAGAAATATTCCCTTTTACACTCAATTAAAAAACAAAAAGTGCATCTTAAGGACACAAGGTAATACAACACACATAATAATTTTATAACTTCAGCCTTTTTTTAAACATAACATTAAAAAAAAAGGTTGGGAATGAAGCGAACTAAAGTAAAGTGTGTTGTGAACGCAGCATTGAGGAGTGTGTGAATATTCAATTCAGTTTATTTGATATAGCCCAAAATCACAAATTAAAATTTGCAATCTCACATCAGATCAGGAAAAACTCCCCAAATAAGGATAGTAAAAACCCTTTCACAGGGAAAAAAGGAAGAAGCCTTCAGGAGAGCAACAGAGGAGGATCCCTCTCCCCGGATGGACAGAAGCAATAGATGTCATGTGACCAGAATGAACAACGTAACATAGTTACAGCACATTCAATGAATATGACAGGAATTGAATAAACGGCACTCTGCTGCATTAAAAATTCCCTTCAAAATAAAAGCACAGTTGTTTTTTTTGCCCATGCAAAGACCCATGACAGACTGAAAACGGCTCCGTGATTTCATGGCTGTCAAGCAGTCGCGGGCCACAAAATGACGTGGCGGGCCGGATTCGGCCCGCGGGCCTCGAGTTTGACACCAGTGGTTTAAAATATACTATAAATAAATAAATAAATACAACCCAACCCTAGGTGTGTGTACCAGCGTTGTTGATGAGCAGGTCCAACCTGGACTCTGTTTTCAGGAAGCGTTCGGTGAAACAGCGGACCGACTTCAGACTGGCCAGGTCCAACTGCATGAAGAGGACATCAGTACTTCCTGTTTCCTGGAAGGAGATCACCACCACCGTCAGGTTACGACATGTCGTATATCTACGATAAGCTCTCTCTCTCTCTCTCTCTCCCTCTCCCTCTCCCTCTCTCTCTCCCTCTCTCCCTCTCTCTCCCTCTCTCTCTCTCTCTCCCTCTCTCTCCCTCTCTCTCTCTCCCTCTCTCTCTCTCTCCCTCTCTCTCTCCCTCTCTCCCTCTCTCTCCCTCCCTCTCTCTCCCTCTCCCTCTCTCTCTCCCTCCCTCTCTCCCTCCCTCTCTCTCTCCCTCTCTCTCCCTCTCTCTCCCTCTCCCTCTCCCTCTCCCTCCCTCTCCCTCCCTCTCTCCCTCCCTCTCTCCCTCTCTCCCTCCCTCTCTCCCTCCCTCCCTCTGTGCGACCGACCGCTCCCTAACAAGCCGCCACAGATTGCCACTCTGTTGCCGTCAGAGGAATTTCTGAAACCACCTCCTCCTCCTCCTCCTCCTCACCTGTTGAATATCCGCGATGGCGACCTCAGCCTTGACCCGGTTCCGGCAGGCCAGGATCACTCTGGCTCCCTTCCTGACGAGTTGCTGAGCCGTGGCTTTCCCGATGCCGGTGTTCCCTCCTGCAGCAGGAAGACCGGAACACGTTACGGTTTCCCATGCCGGTCCAGATACGAGACCCGAGCACGAAGAAGCTGCAGCAACACCTCACGAGGATCAAGACCTGCCGGACCCACCGGACCCACACACAGGGAGGAGACTGGATGCTAAGCTAACCAGCTAGGACCTGACGCCCCTCCACTACCCAGCATGTGCCCAGGTCCTCAGAGACCTGGATTCATGGAGGACCAGGATCGAGCTGCAGGACTCCTCTCCTGTGCTCCTTTTGTTTGTTGCGTTTGTTGTGTTGCTTCATGACAATAAATTACTCTTAAACCCTAAAAACTGAACCCTGAAACCCTTACACCCATTAAAACTCTTAAACATTGAAACCCTTAAAAAAAAAAAAAAAAAAAACTAAACCCTTAAACCCTGAAACCCCTAAACATCTCAACGTCTACCAGTGGAACGTCAGCAGGTTTGGTAAAACCAGTCTTGTTCCCCAGAGGATGAATCGTGACGTTGTGTTTACTGCGAGCTAACAGCTAATGTTAGCATGCTAACAGCTGGTGAACATGTTTACTGGATAAAAATGAGATAAAACTTTGTTTTTTTATTTGGAAATTGCGCTGCAGAAGTTACAATAAAGAAAGAAGAGTTCAGCAACTAAATGTTCAACACAACAACAATAAGGTGCAAATACCCAGCCAGCATGTCCATGTGGGGCCCATAAGGTTTAAATTTGGGCTGCCGATAAGGGTCCCAAGTGGGTTTGTCCGCAGTTTCCACGGTGGCCTCACCTGTGTTTGCCCATACTGGGTTTATTCACCGGTTTATTCACCGACTTTAAGAGGGATCTGACTGGGCTTTAAGTGGGACCCAAATTGGCTACAAATTGGCCTCACCTGTGTTTGCCCATACTGGGCAAACACAGGTGAGGCCACCGTGGAAACTGCGGACAAACCCACTTGGGACCCTTATCGGCAGCCCAAATTTAAACCTTATGGGCCCCACATGGACATGCTGGCTGGGTACTATTCCAGAACTATTCTACTACTATTTCATCTTTTTTCACTCATTTTTATTTATGTTTCTCAATTCATCATTTAGACAATAACGGAAATAATGAAGGTCTTTAAATGTCTCGTTATATATATATATATATATATATATATATATATATATATATATATATAATTATAATATTCACACAACTAATAATCAGTTTCTTTAAATACCCCAAAGCTTTCTTAGTTTCATTTACACCAGTGACACCAGTTACCCAGTACACCAGTACCTGCTCCAGGCTGCTCACCTGTGGTAGCCCCGCCCCCCGCGGCCGGCCGGACTCACCTGTGATGATGACGGTCTTTCCGGCCATGGCCGCATTGCCTTTGCATTTGGAGCTTTTGAAGAGCGTGCGCATGAGGAGCACGTAGCCGCCCAGCAGCACCGCGACCAGCAGCAGTACGTGCAACATGGTCTGGAGAGGTCTGGAGCGGTCTGGGAGCTGCCGAACTACTTTTATACACCTGCCGGGACTCGTCTGTCGGACCGGTCCTGCCGGCTGAGGCGGGCCGTGGCGGCTCGGCCTGGTCCGGTCAGACCGGTTCTGCCGTCGGTCCGTGGTTCACCTGAAACTCCCGCTGCCGTTTGATCTTTCACCCACTGAGACGCCCAGGTAGAGGACTTCTGGTCCGAACCTTCCAAATAAAACCCCGTGGACGAATTATTCTTCATAAAAATGATCAATCAAATTATTTTAATTTTAATAACGTTAATAATAATAACGTTTATGTATTCAGTATGTATCAAAACAACTGTTACACTGTGGTTTATCTAAATAATAATCACTGAAACAGACAGAAGTTTTAGTATTAGTAAATATTTACTTTTGTCCCATAAAGACTAGATTGACTATTGATTCTCAAGACTAGATTACTGCAACTCACTCCTCTCCGGCATTACCCTAAAATCTATCGCCCGACTCCAACTAGTCCAGAATGCAGCAGCTAGGCTTCTTACTGGTTTTAAGAGACGACATCACATTATTCCAGTTCTGGCTTCTCTCCACTGGCTCCCGGTTGATTTTAGAATTGATTTTAAGATTTTATTGATCACTTTTAAGGCCCGCCTGGGTCTGGCCCCGAGTTACATCAGGACATGCTAACTCCATACGAGCCAACTCGCAGCCTTAGATCCTCCGGTGGGCCCTCCTGGCCCTCCTGGCCGTTCCAAAGTCGAGGCTTAAATCAAAGGGGGACTGTGCTTTTGTCATCAGGGCCCCTCGACTTTGGAACGACCTACCGGAGGAGATAAGGCTGGCAGAATCAGTAACTTCTTTGAAATCACTTCTTAAAACCCATTTCTATAGAATTGCTTTTAAGTGATGTCGTCCTTTTATGATCTATTATGCTGTTCTTTTGTTCCCCTGGTTTTGTTTGTATATTTTATTTATTTGTCTGTTTTGATTGATTATTGTAGTATTCATTCCCCATGGTCCTTTGTGTTTACCGATATTTAAGTCATGTCTTCTTTGCTTCTATGTAGAGCACTTTGTGAACTTTGTTTTTAAAGGTGCGATATAAATAAAGTTATTATTATTATAAATGTACTTTGTTATTAAATGTACTTCTCGGTCGATTACTTTGTCTTTTATTTTAAATGTTTCATTACTTCTCTGTAACATGGAGGAGATGTAGAGGTTCTACAGAGGCCGGACTCACTGAGCACCTGAAGGCCCCACAAATGGAATATAAATGTGGCCCTGAATGCATCACCTGTCCACATTCTGCATTTAAAGTCTGAAGAGCTGCAGCGCCACCTGGCCGAGAAGCACCAGAACCTTTACTGCAGAACCCGTTCTGATGGAACAGAAGCCTGATAAAGAAGTCGAGTTTCACACAAGAAGGTTCTTGGACTTCTAAATGATCTTTGTGCAATGAATCCACTCAAAAAACAGCTTTTAATTGTATGCTTTTCATCTTGAAAACATAAAATACACTCGTAGTGAAGTTATTGTTTGTATTTATTATAAATGTCTTTAGTTTAGCGGCTCAGGTCTTCCAGAAGTTCGGGTTCTGGCTCAGCCTCCTCTGGAGGTTCTGGTACCACTTGAGGACGCAGCTGGACGGAATGAAGGTCTCAGACGGGTTCGGCGTCATCTGCGCCTGAGTCACGGCGAACGACGAGGCGAAGTTGTACAAGCTGTCCAGCGTCTTCTGGGCGAATTGCAGGAACGATTCCACGGTGGACGCGGTGGACCCGGACACCGGGGTCTGCTGGGACAGCTGGTCCAGAGCCTCCACCGAGACCCCGACCTGAGCCACGGAGGAGGAGCAGGAGCCGAAGGGGTGCGCCCCCCCCGCCTGTCCGGCCTTCAGCCCGGAGATCCGGAAGAAGGCGCTCGGCTTCTCGTTGGTGATGAAGCCGAGCAGCTGCCACACCGGGCCCGCGGCCCCCGGGACCGGGACCGAGAGGTACACGGCTCCGCCCGAGCCTGCGGGGAATGGGACCGTGCCCAGCATGAAGACCGCCACGTGGTTCACGTGCTCGTAGTCCGGCAGGTCGAACACGAACTTGTCCGAGGCGACCTGCGCCGCGTCCGTCTGCACCAAGCGGCCGGCGACCAGACAGCCGAACATCGCGGAGGATCACCGGGTGAAGACGGCGGGAAGGCCCGGGAGAACTTCTAGCAGTTCGTTGTGGCTGCTCGACGATCGACCGGACGTCCTGGATGACGAAGGCTGTGCCCTTTTATAGGGACTGACAGGCACTTATTAGTATTCACCACTTCATCTGGACTGATAGGACGGTCTCTAACATTCACCCCTTCATCCGGACTGACAGGCACCTATTAGTATTCACCCCTTTATCTGGACTGAAAGGAAGTTATTAGTATTTACCTGTTCATCCTTACTGACAGCCAATATTTAATATTCACCCCTTCATCTGGACTGACAGGAAGTTCTCAACCCCTTTACACGGACTGACAGGCACCTATTAGTAGGTAATACTAGTATTTATTAGTATTCACCCCTTCATCTGGACTGACAGGAAGTTATTAGTATGCTCCCCTTTATCTGGACTAACGGGCACTAATTAGTATTCACCCCTTCATCTGGACTGACATGATGTTCTCAACATTCACCCCTTTACACGGACTGAGAGGCACTTATTAGTATTCACCCCTTCATCTGCACTGACAGGAAGTTCTCAATATTCACCCCTTTACAGGGACTGACAGGTCTATTCAATATTCACCCCTACAGGCGGTTCATGTGCAATACTAGTATCAATGTATACCACTGTGCAATACAAATACTGTGTTTTTTGTGGGGGGTTTTACGGTTTACTTTTTATTATTATACCTTCCCTGTTTTATTAGTTATTTATTCTAATTGTTTTGTTTACTGATGACTCTTGTTGTTGCACTTTGCTGCTGTATTACCACAAATGTCCACACTGTAGGACTAATAAAGGATAATCTAATTTTATCATATAGAAATAGAAAGAGTGTGTATGTATCTCTCTCTCTCTCTCTCTCTCTATATATATATATCTCTCTCTATATATATATATATATATATATATATATATATATATATATATATATATATATAATAAGATATAAGCAGAATAAGCAGTATCAGAGCTGTTTAGTGAGGTTTAATCCGTCCCTCACACAATCAAACACGTATTATTATTATTATTATTATTATTATTACGAAACAAAACAAGCCTCGATCTGTAGACCCAGAACTCTGTTGTGAAGGTGCTCTGCCTGGGAGACCAAGATCAGGGTTTAAAGCTGACGCAACGCTTTGTTGTTAGCGTGTACGCGCTCGATGATTCGTGGATCGACTTGGCATATCCAGAGCAGCTAAAATTGCGTCAATAAGCACCACCGGAAGTGAGAAATTAAAGCAAAAATGTCATTAAACAACATAAAAGTCGCAATAAAATCACCTGAAAAAAAATATATATAATAAATCATGATAGAGATTGTTTAGCACTATTTTAATGTTGTATTTAAATTTCAATCAATAAATTCCAGTTAAAGATTTTGCGCAACTGTAATGAAATGAATAATATTTATTAATAATAATAATCGAAATGAAAAATAACATCTAAATGTACATTTTGTAACATTGAACCAAAGTCAGTTATCTTTTCAAGTTATAATACACTTCATTTACCCCGAGGGAAGTACTTGTACAGCAGTTGGAGTACAAACGAGGAAACAGTAAATATATCAGAATAAATCGAGGGCACACGTTTCTTCTTCTTTATTGAATTGATATATTTTTCAAATAAAGTGACGTGTTTTATTGTGAAAAGCGTGATCCGCATGTGCTGCGTATATGTTTCCGGTGGCTTGATGCGGACTTCTCTCCGGTGGTCGGTTCAGTCCGGTGACGTTCACAGCAGCAAAACAACCGGAAATTAACTTTCCGCTCGGTGGTTTTCCAGCCGACACTTTTCCATTCCGTTCACCGGCGTTTACCGGACATCAGCCGGTAGGAAGCCCCGTTTTGATCGGTTTGCCTCTGAACTTTTGCTCGCTAGCTAACCGGTTAACCACCCGATGCTAGCAGGAGGCTGTTTGTTGTTAATATGAAATAAATAGAAAGTTTCTCTATTAATCTCGCGGCAGCAACATTTCTACAGGTACGCAGTTAAATATATGAAATGCACAATATGTACCAACAATAGAATAATGTTAAATAAAATAACAATATTAGTAATATTAGTAACGTTACTCTGAAACTGTTTGTTTCAAGTCTTTATTTTAATGTTATTTACAACAATAACAGTTGAATATTAGATTACTGGTTCTCAACTATGTAACTCAAAATATTTAAAATAAAATAAATAATTTATCAAATAGTGTAAAAGATCATTCATAAAAAATAAATGACATAACTTTAAAACATTTAATAAAAGGCATTGAGTCAAATCTAATGACACAAATTAAACAATATTCACTAATAAACACGAATAAACAATATTCACTAATAAACACAAATATTCACTAATAAACACGTATAAACAATATTCACTAATAAACACAAATAAACAATATTCACTAATAAACACAAATAAACTATTCACTAATAAACACAAATAAACAATATTCACTAATAAACACGTGTTTCTCTCAGGAGTTGATCTGCTGAGTTTGAACACTTCCTGTTTATGAAGCAGCTGAAACTAATTCTGCTTCTTCATAAAATGTTCGATATTAAATGTTTCTCTAAAGTCACATCAGAAAGACACAACTAACTAGCCATATAACTAGCTATCTAACTAACTATCATAACTATCTAACTAACTATCATAACTAGCTATGTAACATCTAACTAGCATAACTAGCTATCTAACTAGCATAACTAACTAGCAGAGGAAACGAGCAGCGGATCAATCAATTGAGCCACAGAAACCATTTTATTGATAGAGAACTGTATTTTTTATGTAATAAAGAAAAAAGTTTCAGATTTTCAGTCAAAATCATTTCAAATAGAATATTTTATGTTTCAGATGTCACTTTTGGTCTTTAGTCATTTATTTAATTTAATAATGAACAGGTTATTAATACACATCTGATATATTTAGCCGCCCCACAGACACACACACACACAGTATTTTTAGATACTTTCACTGGAGGAGAGTCGTGCTGTTGAATAATTCATGAGCTGCTATCGCTCAGATTTTCTCCCAGCGTCTCTTCTTCTTCTTCTTCTTCGAACAGACCAATCAGCAGTCAGTTCACGAGTCACATGTCTGAAGTTTGTCGAGTCAGTGACCACATGAAGACATTCGATGCAATGTGTAGATACTGGAATAGTACGGTCTTTCTGAGGCTCTAACGCTGTTGAGTTGCATTGTGGGAAATGTAGGATCCTGTGTTGTTGGAGTTTCTTAATGTAGTTTTCTGTTTCGAGTATTTATTCCCCTCTTTGTGTCTGACAGGATTCAGGAGAATGGTAGAGCAGGACAGAAGATCCCTCCCCCACTAAGAGGAAGAGGAAGAGGAAGGAGGCCTGGTGGAGGTGCAGGATGGAGCGAGCCCACAGCCTCCTGCTGGACGAGGAGGCTTGCGGTCAGCTGGCAGAACCCCAGCGGGCGGCGTTCGTGTTTGAGTGGCTGAACCGCCTGAAGAAGCTCCTTCCTGCCGCTGAGCGGGTGAGAGCCAGGCAAGGCCCTTTAGTGAGAGGTTCACGGTCACATGACTCTGACATCACGTCTCTTCCTCCAGGGCGATGTCAGGCGGAACCAGCGGCGCCTCATCGAGCAGCTGTCGGGCATTCTGATTGGCGCCCCCGGCCCGCCGACCCGCTGGCTGCTGGCCCACTGCCTGGCCCTGCTGTACAGCCTGGGAGACCCCATTACGGCCACGCTGTCGGTGGACCAGTGCAATGACATC
Source organism: Myoxocephalus aenaeus (assembly GCA_038501785.1). Taxonomy (NCBI): domain Eukaryota; kingdom Metazoa; phylum Chordata; class Actinopteri; order Perciformes; family Cottidae; genus Myoxocephalus; species Myoxocephalus aenaeus. The sequence continues at coordinate 6,121,460 of JBAMJR010000326.1, forward strand.
ATCCGCAGCAGAGATGACTCTCCGTCGGGACTCCCGACCCGACTGTGAGTGCTGCTGCGTTCATGGAGCGCTGAGAAAAAACAGTTTTTCTAGCTTAGATTCCAAACATGACGGTTCTGTTGCAGGGCGGCCGTCGCGTGTCTCGGTGCTCTGTTCCAGCAGCTCGGCTGGAGGCTCGCCGGCTGCTTCAAGGACTCCGTGGCCAACCTGCTGAAGGCCTTGAGGAGCGCCGAGGTCGGTGGTCCAAACCAGGACCTGGTCCTGGTCCAGTCTGAGTGTAGCCCTGGTCCAGTCTGAGTGTAGTCCTGGTCCTGGACCAGTCTCCGTGTAGTCCTGGTCCAGGACCAGTCTCAGTTTAGACCTGGACCAGTCTCAGTGTAGTCCAGGACCAGTCTCAGTGCCAGTTCATGTTTGTCCAGGTTTTAAAGACGGAACCTGTAACCCGTAATCTGACTTCTTTATTTCCCTCCTCTTCCTCCTCCACCTCCTGCTCTTCCTCCTGCTCCTCCTCCTCCTCCTCCACTTCCTCCTCAGTCTCAGGGTCGCTATGAGATCATGATGTGTTTGGAGAAGGTCCTGAGGGGTTTGGGCGTCAGCGCCGTTCCGTGTCACCGTGACGTCTACAAGGCGGCGAGGACCTGTCTGACGGACCGGTCCATGGCCGTACGCTGCGCCGCCGCCGAGGTAAGGTTCAAATCCCTCGTGGACGCAGCTACCCAGAAGCCTTTGCACAGAATGTGTTCTTTAGTTTGAGCTGCATTCTCTCTCCTGACCAGCAGGGGGCGACTCCTCTGGTTGTATAGAAGTCTATATAAATGACTCTACTTCTCTATTGAATTATTCCCTCAGTAAACATTGTAAACATGAGTGTATGTCTCAATCTCTAGTTTCAAGTCTTCTTCAATACAGCATGATGTTCATTTAGTAAATTATGGTCATTTAGAGTCAAACAGACCATAAAGCAGGAATGCTTTAGGGCGGGCTACAGGTGATTGACAGGTATCTCCGTGTCCCCTCAGTGCCTGCTGGAGCTGCAGAGGGAGGCCGTGTTCCTGTGGACCAGTGAGCTGGAGAACGTGGCCACGCTATGCTTCAGAGCCTTAGACGGGTCCAACTACAGCGTCCGGGTGTCCGTGGCCAGACTGCTGGGCACCCTGCTGGCGGCCGCCGTGGAGCCGCGGCAGCCCGCCGGTACGGTGAACAAAGGCCGCGTAACATAAATGTGGGACGCCAAGTGGAAGTCTGAGGAACTGCAGCATCTGGCTTCATCTCTCAGCTCCACTCGTCTGAGAAAAGTCAATTTAACCGTCGACTGAAATACGGTGATTTGATGAGGTCTCTTTCCTCTTCTTCTTCTTCTTCTTCGTTTCCCAGCAGCCCCGAGGTCGAGCGGGCGGGGGCGGAGCTCCCTGGAGGAGGCGATGGATTTGTTGTCGGGGGGGTTCCTGCGAGGCGGAGCGGGGTTCCTCCGAGCCAGCGGAGACATTCTGAAGGGGACAAGCTCTGTCAGCAAGGAGGTCCGCATCGGAGTCACACAGGTAGGATGAGGGAGGAGTCGGGGGGTGGGGGGGACTGATCTCACCTTCCTCCTCTTCATCTCCTCCCTCCTCCCTCCTCCCTCTCCTTCCTCCTCCTCCTCCTCTTCTTCCTCTTTTTCCTCTTCCCCCCTCCCCAGGCATGCGTGGTCTTTGTCTCTGTGCTGGGCGGCTCCTGGTTGGAGGCTAACTTCCCGACCTTCCTGTCGCTGCTGATGAAGCTGGCGTCTCACAGTCGAGCCACGCAGACGGCGGGGGACGGCGCAGTGACCCGGCGCTACGTCTCCTTCGTCCTCAGGAGCACCCTGGGGTGCCTGCTGGGGGAGAAGGCGCAGACCAACGCCGCCAAACAGATCTGCCTCGCCGTGGCGGAGCAGCAACGAGCCGTCGGTGAGCTGAGAGCGAGGAAGACGTGTGGGCACTGTCACATGACCTGTTGCGTGACCTGTTAGCTCACCTGTGTGTGTCTGTGTGTCTGTGTGTGTGTGTGTGTAGACTCTGCTCTGACTGATGGGAACATGGAGACCAGAGTTTCGTCTGCAGACGTCTCCGCCAGTCAACACATGCTGGTTTGCTGCCTGCTGGAACTGGGAGCACTCATACAGGGACTGGGATCCACTGCCGCCCCGCTCCTCACCGACAGCAACACAGGTCTGACACACGCACACACAGAGACACACACACACACACACACACACACACACACACACACACACACACACACACACACACACACTCCTCAGTGAAACTATGACGTCATGATTGACTCAACTGAGACTAGGGCTGGGCGGTATGGCCAAAAATTCATATCACAGTATTTTGTAAGATTCTGGCGGTTTCACTGTATTTTTTTTCGAGTAAACAAATTCATTCATTGACGACGAAAAGGACCACCGCCATAGTTGTTTACCACTTTTGTACATTGGTTCATAGGGTGTGCTAGGAAGCTGAACATGGAGGGATTTAGGACCCAGGGGAATGTAGGTATGAATTTTTCATACCATGGTGGTGCATGCATAGCCAACCTTCGGCAGGCAGCAAAATGTAATGTTCACAGCCACAGCGGTCTGAGCTACTTACGTGTCAGGGATAGAACTTTAGTTATGGTTTAAAACATTTACACCGTCAAACTGCATGCTGGGTAAAGCCCGCCCACTCAGTCGCACGGGAGACTTTAGAATAGAAGTTAGTTATGTTTTTGTTTTTTTATCCAGCGCCAAACTGCATGCTGGGTAAAGCCCGCCCACTCAGTCGCACAGGAAGAGACAGAAAAGTCTCCTTTGCGACTGAGTGGGCGGGCTTTACCCAGCATGCAGTTTGGCAGTGTAATTTTCAAGTTCAAGAGTCAAGTTCTATCCCTGAGACATAAGTAGCTCCGACCGCTGCGCCCACAGTATGAACATTAAATGTTGCTGCCTGTCAAAGAGCCCACTACCGGTATGACGGTATATGAAAAATTCATGCTTTCGGTATACCGGTGAGACCAACAGTCATGTGACCACACATCAGAAAAACTCTGACTGAAGAACAGGAAGTGACCACAGAGGAGAGGCTGGACCCATAGAGCAGTTTAATATCTATATGTAATATCTATACATATGTAATAACTATACATGTGTAATATCTACATATGTAATAACTGAACATGTGTAATAACTATACATATGTAATATTATATGTAATAACTATACATATGTAATATCTATATGTAATAACTATGTGTAATAACTGTACATGTGTAATAACTGCCCCCCCCAGGCCTCCTGGACACCGTGCTCTCCGTCCTCCTCCACTTCTCCTCCTCCGCCTCTCTGGCCGCTGCCTGGTGTCTGCGCTGCGTTGCCGTGGCGATGCCGTCCCAGGGTTCCCTGCTGCTCGACCGCTGCGCCGAGCGGCTGGTGGCGCTGAAGTCCTCCCCCGAGGCCGTGGCCGGGTACGGGGCCGCCGTGGCCGCCCTGGTGGCCGCAGTGCAGCACTGCCACCTGGGAATACCGCACACCAAAGGCATGGTGGGTAATAAATACGCGGATTACGTAGTTTAGCACGACGAATGGCGCTCTAACGTTAGCGTTCATTAACGCTAGATAGTGTAGCATGTAACGCGGCGAAAGTCCATAAAACAGGTGTGTGTGTGTGTGTGTGTGTGTGTGTGTGTGCACAGCTGGTCCTGGGTCTGGCTGAGGACCTGCTGCGTTCAGCCTCTCAGAACAGTCACATCTCTCTGCAGAGGACTCGGGCCGGCTGGCTGCTCGTCTCCTCGCTCATCACTTTGGGTAACACCTCACTGAAGCACCCACTTCCTGTTTAGAGGAAGTTCACATCCTGTCTATTTAGATTCCTTAAATAAGGTACAGGCTTATAGTAAAGTGTGTGTGTCTCTCTGTCCAGGCCCCGCTGTAGTGGAGCACCACCTGTCCCGGCTCCTCCTCCTGTGGCGGTGTGTGTTTCCTGCTTCACTCAGAGAGCAGGAGATGGAGCTGCGCCGAGGGGACTACTTTACGTGGCAGGTTACGCTGGAGGGACGCACCGGGGCGATCTGTGGTCAGTGTGCCCATCTCATAATTGACCAGGAGACAAACCTCCGGTTCTATAAAGGGAACTCTGTGCTTCATGTTTTAAAGCTGCATTCTCTCTCCTGCGACTCCTCTGCTCCATTTAGAGTCAAACAGACCATACAGCAGGGCATGGTGTAGCAGGGCATGCTACAGGGTGATTGACTGTCTGATCTGTGCTCCTGTGTTGAGCAGCCATGAAGAACCTGCTGCTGCACTGCAAGGAACTGGTCACCGATGACATCATCGGCCGTCTGCTCACCCCATTGGCCTGTGCCGTGGCCCTGCTCGCCAAGTCAGTACCCGACACGCAGACCTTTACATCGTTACTGTTCATTACATTTAACTGACGCTTTTATCCAAAGCAACTTACATTTTTGCTCTATACACCGTAGACACAGCAATGGGGCGCAATTAGGGGTTAAGTGTCTTGCTCAAGGACACATCGACATGGACTAGCAGAGCCGGGGATCGAACCGCAGAGCCGGGGATCGAACCACCGATCCTCTGATTGAAAGACGGGCATGCTAACCACTGAGCCACAGTCGTCCACTGCTTGTTCACTGAGACTCTGTCTGTCTGTCTGTCTGTCTGTCTGTGTGTCTCTCTCTCTCTCTCTAGGCTGTCAGCTCTCATCCGGTCTTACAGTGGTTCAGTTCTCAGCTGGTCTCTGGTCTACAGAATGAGAGTCTACGAGCTGCTCGCTCTGCTGCCTCCTCACACCTACCAAGGTAACGACACGCCTCCTTCTCAGCTTCCTCCTCCTTTGCTTCCTCCTCCTCCTCAAACAGAAGGCTGTGTCTCTCCCCCCTGCAGAGAGCTTTGGGTTGGTGATGAACCAGCTGGTCTGGGATCTGTCAGGTCAGGACAACCTGAACCAGCCGTGTTGGGAGCAGCTCCTGCTGCCTCCTCTCTGCCAGCAGGAGGACCTGCAGCTGGTTGGCCCCGCCCACCACACCAGCGACGCCACGTACATCGAGGAGCAGGTGAGGAGCAAGTGATGCTGGAGGCTGCCGGTCTGTGAGAGGCCGTTGTGGTGACGTTGTGATCGGACTGGGGAGAAAAGTGTCCCGTGAGTTACTGTCACGGACCAACCCACTCAATACACGGCGCGTTCATACAGTCCACCATGTGTGGACAGCAGACACCCACTCCGCCACACGGCACCACCACGAGCATGGAGGGAGGTGGGGACAGACCCGCGGAGCTCCACCACAGCGGAGCTCCACAGAGGGAAAAAAAAGAGACAGCCGACGATCCTGTTCAGCAATACGCTTTTACGGAGCGCCATTCTGGGCGATGTTGTGCGTCCTGACTGACACACCTGACCAGCCCAACCCCTTAAAACCGCACCATAGACACATCAACACAACGCCACCGCAGATGAAAAAACACAAAAAGCAGGAAACTTACCAGATGCTGTTCATTAAAGACAAAGTCCATCCGCTCTCCTTAAAAAAAAGTTGTACAGCGCTGTTGTACAGTTTATCTGTGTGCTTTAGTTACAGGGTGTGTACTGACACACTGACCTAACGATTATTTTAAGAATCGATTAATCTGTTGATTATTTTTTCGATTAATCAATGAATCGGATAAAAAAACAAAAAAAACATTGATGTATTCTGTGATGCAGTCCGTCATGCTGTTGATGTCCTCCCCATGTGGTTCACACACACGGTCGGGATTGCACCACCTCTCGTTCACATACACTGCAGGCCCGCCACCTCTTGTCTCACCGCTCAGTATAACGTCTCTGTCCGCTGAACAGTCCTGAAGCCGGTCACCGACGCGCTGTGGTCCGGAACATCCGGTAGCCGTGTGCTTACCTCGCTCAAACATCTCCGCGATTTATTGAGTGGTGTAATAATCGCGCGACACAACGAATCGATAATGAAATTCGGGGCCAACTCTTTTAATAATTGGATTTAATCGTTTCCTCGTCGCAGCCCTAGTTCTGATGACGTTCTGATGACGTGTGTTTGTGTACAGCTGCACGGCAGCGTTGTGGGAGGAGCCTCGCTGGACCACGACCACTTCAGTCTGTGTGAGAGGAGCGATGAAGCTCCTGCTCCTCCTCCTCCTCCCGTCTTTCTCACCGCCGCCGCCGTTGGCCTCTTCGGAGCGCTCTATCCCCACATCATCTCCGCCCAGAGGTAACTGAGATAACCAGTACAAGATAACCAGTACAAGATAACCAGTCCACCAAACCAGTCCTGTGCTGGTCTTCCTCAGGGTGAAGATACTGGAGCAGTTTGTAGAAACAGTGAACCAGCTGAAGGGTCAACGACAGCAGACGGTCCAGACTCACGTCTGTGCTGCCCTCTGCAGTCTGCTCAAGGTACTGAAGCTGGGGGTTTGAGTACTAGTAGTACTAGTAGTAGTAGTATAGTTAATAGTAGTAGAGTCAGTAGTAGTAGTAGTGCGAGCTCACAGCGAGCGCTAGTTAGCTAGCGTAGACCTGCTTTCCATAGCACCTCGGGTGGCCAAGCAGGGTGAGATGCGGGGCGGGGAGGACAGCCGGTCCAAGTGTTATACAGTGTCCACAGGGAAAGTCTGCTTCTTCTTCTTCAGTTTAAATGGCGGATCGCAACCAACTTGACTAGGTGCATACCGCCACCTACTGTACCGGAGTGTGCAGATTCAGGGTGCTGCTGCTGCTGAGAGGATCCTTGTCTCTGTGAGGAATCACACGTACAGAACCCCTAGCAGGCCGTCACGATGTAGTTTAACCCGCTTTTCTACCATGGAGAAACCGAGGGGAAATCTGATTGGATAAGAGCTATACTTAACCAGCTGCCAAGCCGCGCCCGCGCTGCAGGCTGGAAGCTGAGGAACAGACAAGACAGGAGCTGTGCAATGAGAAAATAAGCTAATAGGGAAAAATAATTCATACATGTAGTGTATTTGTGAAAAACAATTAAATTATAAAATAGCTATAACTTTGTGATTCTGTTTAGGCCAGCAGTGAAGGCTTAGCAGGCCCTGACGGCCCACCGCTGGTCAGTAGTAGTAGAGGTAGTAGTAGAGTCAGTAGTAGTAGTACTAGTAGAGTCAGTAGTAGTAGTATTTGATAATAGTAAAAGACTTATTCATAATACTTACACCTTGTTATTGTCTTTATAAAAACCACCTGATGAAGTTAGATGAAGATAAACCTTGTCTTCTTGTTCCTCTCCTCCTGCTCCTCCTGCTCCGCAGCAGCAGCAGCAGCAGCAGGGTGGTGTTCGGGCCCCACTGGGCCCGGAGGAGGTGCGCTCCCCGGCCCTGGCCCTGCTGCTGGGGGCCCTGGAGGCCCTCAGTCCTCTGCTGAGGTGCCTGGCTGCTGAAGGTCTGGCCCGGCTGGTTCAGGTGGTCGGAGACCCTGGCTTCACCGTGTCCGTGTCCCTGCTCTGCTTCGACAGGTGGGCGGAGCTTAACACATACACACGTCAACAGGGCGGGGCTTAACAACCCCACACCAGAGGTGGGCGGAGCTTAACACACATACACCTGAGTTGGCTGAAGGAGGAGCGTGCTAATGCTGCGTTCACACCAAACGCGGCGCGAATTATCGCTCCTTTACTTTATTTAATGATGTTTTCGCTCATGGATGTGTGTGTGTGTGTGTGTGTGTGTGTGTGTGTATGTATGTGTGTGTGTATATTATATATATATATATATATATATATATATATATATATATACATACATTAGTGCTGTCATATTAGCGCGTTATTAACGACGTTAACGCAAACCAATTTTAACACCGTCAATTTTATTAACGGCGTTAACGCATTTTAATTTTCCAATTTTTTTCTCGCGAGCCGGATGTAGCTCAACCGGAAGCAAAACAATAGGCACGCCGTTTGGGCTTGGAAGCTAGGCTAACGTTACGGTTTGAAATGAATGAATGGTGAGCGCAATACGGCAAAATTAATGATAAGACGCTAATGAATGGAAAGTTTACTTTCAAAAAGTTGTCAGATGGTTCCCTTGACAAGACCAAAGTGGTATGTGCCATTTGTCATTGTTAGGGTGACCAGACGTCCTCTTTTTCCCGGACATGTCCTCTTTTCGAGACCTAAAAAAAGCGTCCGGCAGGGATTCCAAAAACGTCCGGGATTTTGCTACGTCCAGGAAAATAGTTATTACCCCCTTACAAGTTTTGGAAATGGTATCTCCCTCACGTTCCACCTTCTTGTGCAAGCTCTGACTGTAGAGAGAACTGTCATTGGTCGACCGACCGACCTCAACGTAAATGTAAGTTCACGGCATGCTATACACTACTACTACTACTATAATAATAATAATAGTAATTTTATTTTGTAAACCCTTGTTTACCTGAAATGTGCACTTTATAATTTTATTTTGTACCGCCCTGTTTGGCAGTTGTTTTTCAATAAAATAAAACATTTGCATAAAGCAAGCCAATCCATTTCTTCATGTTGATAAGAGCATTAAAATGAAAAAAGAAATTGCAATTAATCGCGAGTTAACTATGACATAAATGCGATTAATCACGATTAAATATTTGAACCGTTTGATATATATATATACACACACACACACTAGACCAGACCATGATTTTATTTGTTTATTTGGTCTCCGTTTCCAGTCCAGCAGGGATGTTTATTTGGGTGGAAAGATGTTTCTTTGAGTAGTTATTTTTATATATCTTTCATTCCATATTTGTAAATAATGGACAATATCAATGTGTGTGTGTGTGTGTGTGTGTGTGTGTGTGTGTGTGTGTGTGTGTGTGTGTGTGTGTGTGTGTGTGTGTGTGTGTGTGTGTGTGTGTGTGTGTGTGTATCTATATTTAGGATGTGTGCAGGTAACAGATTTTTCCTGTTATGTTTCTGCGCTACAACACCATATATAATATATTTATATAATATTTTCATATTAAATATAAATATATATATAAAAGTACTCCCTGTGTCTCCCCCCCCCCCCCCCTCCTCAGGCTGAAGACAGCCCGGGACGCGGCTACTCGCAGTGGCTTCGCTCTGGCTCTGGGGACGCTGCACCGCTACATCGGAGGAATCAGCTCCCCTCAACACCTGTCTACCTGCCTGGGGGTCCTGTTCACCCTGAGCCAGGACAGCACCTCACCTGAGGTCCAGGTACACACACACACACACACACACACACACACAGACACAAACACATGCATGCACGCACACACACGGACAGAAACACAGACACACACCCACACATACGCACGCACTCACGCTCGCACACACACACACGTACGTATAGACAGAAACACACCTGTTTATGTGAGGTCATGTTGGTAGAATTTCTTTGATCGTTTCTTTTCAAAAAACATTTGATAATACAGGAATCTAGTGTTGCCAGCGATGGAAATGTGTGGTCACATGACTGTTGAATCAATCATGACGTTATAGTTTCACTGAGGAGCTCAGAGTTTAATGTCTTTTACACAATCTGGTGAAAGTGAACGCTCTAGAAAGATTTTAAATGAGAAAAATCACAATTTTAAGCTTCAGTTTGGTTTATTTTTCATGCCTGAAGTATTTGTTACACATGTGGTGTTCAAGGACCGTGGGAAACATGAACATCTGACCTGTTAGACTGTCTGGTTCTGGCGGTTGGGGCTCCGAGGATTCACCCCTGAATGTGCTCTGTGTGTTGGTGCAGACCTGGTCCCTCCACAGCCTGTCTCTGGTGGTGGACCTGGCAGGTGGGCTGTACCGCGCCCACGCCGAGCCCTCCTTCACCCTGGTGCTCCGCCTGCTGCTGTCGGCTCCGCCCACCCACCCCGAGGTGCACCGCAGCCTGGGCCGCTGCCTGCACGCCCTCATCACCTGCCTGGGCCCCGACCTGCAAGGTACTTCCCACCTTCACCTGACGGAGACAAGTGAAGGTGCAGCAGGTGTGAATGATGTAATGTCTCCACCAGGTGAAGGTGTGAATGATGTGATGTCTCCATCATGTGAAGGTGTGAATGATGTGATGTCTCCATCATGTGAAGGTGTGAATGATGTGATGTCTCCGTCAGGTGAAGGTGTGAATGATGTGATGTCTCCATCATGTGAAGGTGTGAATGATGTGATGTCTCCGTCAGGTGATGTAATGTCTCCGTCATGTGAAGGTGTGAATGATGTGATGTCTCCATCATGTGAAGGTGTGAATGATGTGATGTCTCCATCATGTGAAGGTGTGAATGATGTGATGTCTCCATCATGTGAAGGTGTGAATGATGCGATGTCTCCGTCAGGTGAAGGTGTGAATGATGTGATGTCTCCGTCAGGTGAAGGTGTGAATGATGTGATGTCTCCGTCAGGTGAAGGTGTGAATGATGTAATGTCTCCGTCAGGTGAAGGTGTGAATGATGGGATGTCTCCGTCAGGTGAAGGTGTGAATGATGGGATGTCTCCGTCAGGTGATGTAATGTCTCCGTCAGGTGAAGGTGTGAATGATGGGATGTCTCCGTCAGGTGATGTAATGTCTCCGTCAGGTGAAGGTGCAGAAGGTGTGAATGATGTGATGTCTCCATCAGGTGAAGGTGTGAATGATGGGATGTCTCCGTCAGGTGATGTAATGTCTCCGTCAGGTGAAGGTGCAGAAGGTGTGAATGATGTGATGTCTCCATCAGGTGAAGGTGTGAATGATGTGATGTCTCCGTCAGGTGATGTAATGTCTCCGTCAGGTGAAGGTGCAGAAGGTGTGAATGATGTGATGTCTCCCTCAGGTGAAGGTGTGAATGATGGGATGTCTCCGTCAGGTGATGTAATGTCTCCGTCATGTGAAGGTGCAGAAGGTGTGAATGATGTGATGTCTCCATCAGGTGAAGGTGTGAATGATGTGATGTCTCCATCAGGTGACGGTGTGAATGATGTGATGTATCCGTCAGGTGAAGGTGTGAATGATGTGATGTCTCCGTCAGGTGATGTAATGTCTCCGTCAGGTGAAGGTGCAGCAGGTGTGAATGATGTGATGTCTCCACCAGGTGAAGGTGCAGCAGTATCCGGCCTGCGCTCCACCTGTCTGGTGGGATGTGAAGTGATGCAGGATGGTCCGGACTCTCTGGTTCAGGCCAGAGCCATTTCCTGTCTGCAGCAGCTGCACATGTTCTCACCTCCACATGTCAACCTGGCCAGCCTCGTACCTGCACTGTGTGTGAGTACACCTGAACTACACATGAACTACACATGAAGCACACCTGAACCACACCTGAACTACACCTGAACCACCCTCTACACCTGAACTACACCTGAGCCACACCTGAGCCACACCTGAACAGGAGCGGTCAGTAAATCAACACGCATTCTTTCGTAGTGTCACTTCAATATGCGTTTCGAAATGCAGTCGAAGATTTAAAAAAAAAAACAGTTATATCTATTGAAAGTTATATCTATTTTATAATGTAATTGTTTTTCACAAATACACTACTGTATTATAATTATTTGGATTTTCTACCTGCGCCAGCTGTCGCAGGTAGAAAATCCACGGCCCGCCACTGGGTATAGGTAAACACAAATCAGTGTATGGCTTCTACACCCTGACCTGTGTCTTGCAGGAGATCTTGTTGGATTATTCCTTGTTGGTAGGTTTCTCTCTCAAAAGGCCTGAAGTTTTTCTTTTGAAGACAGCTTTCATCGTTTATTCTAAACGCACTCACAGTTTTCTGTCTTGAACACTTCCTGTGTTTCACATCGTGTTAACGTTGGAGCTTTCTCACCGTTTTTCTCACCGTTTTTCTGTTGCAGTTTCCTCGTTTGCTTTGCAGACTGACTAACACCAGCTTCAGGCTGTTTGTACGTCTGCTGTGAACACGTGTTTCCTCCAGAAAGAGCTTTTACAATTAATCATTACTTATTATCGTTAAGATTCATCCTGTTAATGTGATCCATGAATCTTAAGGATCCCTCAGCTCATCATCACATGATCAAAAGAACTTGAAAGTGGTCGCTTTAAAAACACCAAAGTCACCTCATAACACCAACTGACTAACAGATGGTTAAATCTCTGTTTGGATACAATGGAGTCTGGTGTGTTTGAAGAGAGCAGGTTCTCCGTCTGGTTCTCCAAACGCTCCTGTCGTAAAACTCTGGAGCAGAACCTCAAACTCACTTCAGAGGGAACCTAGTTCAGTTTGAAAGTTTAGAGGAAATATGGAGCTGCATGCTGAAGACACCTGTTGGAGGGCTTCTCTCTCTCTCTCTCTCAGGCTCACCTGTGCAGCTCCTACCTGTGTCTCCGGCGGGCCGTGCTGTCGTGTCTGCGTCAGCTGGTCCAGCGTGAGGCTCTGGAGGTTTGTGTCCACGCCGTGACGCTTGTGAAGCAGCTGCCCCACCGAGACCACACGCAGTTGGGTGAGGACGAGGCATCGGGTTCACTTCAAGATCCAGACGTGAAGATACTTCAGCATCTGTCTCGTGTTGTTTTTCCCCAAAAAGTTAATTTACCTCTTTTTCAAATTATTACATTTATTTAAACTCTTCAAAATCCAGAAATCACAACATTTCAAATAAGTTGGTAACTTTTATTTACGAAGTGCCTCACACAGGAAACACTAGACGATAGAAATAAACTCCAATAAAAGGTCTGAGGTGCTGCTTTGGAACACTGATCTTAAAGGTACAGTGCGTCCTCCAGGTGTGAGGTTCCAGGTTGCAACCAACTGGAAGTACGGTCTGCGACAGTAAAACTCAAACGTCTCTGGTTTGTCTCTTCTGGGCTCCGGTATGTAGATACGAACGTCTCATTCTCAGGTAGTGATTCTTAAGAGAGCAGTTAAATGAGAGGTTCCTATGAATGCAGCACACTGGACCCGTTGGCCCGGCCCCGCTGGTCCGGCCCCGGGGTGAAATAGTGATTTAGGTTTCATAGAGTGAATAGAGACGCAGGCGTCACATGTCGGCCTCCTCTTTTTCCCTCTGCAGACGTCACCATAAAGGAGGTGGGTCTGGAAGGAGCCCTGTTCATTCTGCTGGACCGGGAGTCCGATCCAGGTCTGAGGAGGGACATCCAGGAGACACTGGTCCACATGATGGCGTCCAGCGCCACCAGCGGTAAACTGGGACACTGGCTCAAACTCTGCAAGGACGTCCTGTCTGCGACCGCCGGTGGGTTCAAAGTCACATGTGGAGTTGTTATTAGATCAGTTAACTTGAATTGATTAATGAAAAGATCGAACCAGGTTCTTTTTTTTTCTTCTTTTTTAAACTCTAAGAAGGAGGTAGAAGTGTGATGTCCTTTTAAGTTTGAAAGGTTTTGGTCATGAATGGACATTTAAGGACCTTTTGACCACATCTCATGGTTTTCTTGGTTGTCCTCTGACTAATTGGGTCACGTTGGAGCTAACGGGTTGTTATCTGGGAAAGTTTACAGGGATGTGGTGGCAACTTTAGGGTCTCCATCTCTCACGCTGCAAACAACTTTTGTTAAATAAAGCAATGTTTTCTGCCTGGTCACCATGACAACGTAGGTCGTCATTGAGTGACAGGTCAGAGTGCACCTGACTGAAAGCTACGGTGAAGGTAGTAAGTGAGTTTCCCCCCCCCCTCCAGACTGCCGGGCTCCGCTCGAGGCGAGGCAGGAGGACGAGGAGGCGGACCCCGCCAGAGACGACGACTCCTCTGCATTCAAGGCGAGGCCGGAGTCCAGCGGCCCGTTCACGGCGCTCCGCTGGGCAACGCGCCGCTTTGCTGTGGAGTGTGTGTGTCGCATCATCGCTCAGTGTGAGACCGAGGACTCGGCGCACTTCGACACGGCGCTGGCTCAGGAGCGCCGCCTGCACGAGTCCACCGGTGAGACCCCGCCCACGTTGTGGTTTGTGTTTCGTCGACTCCGTGACCCCTCCGTGACTCCTGGCCAGAGGTGTCAAAAGTATTCACATTCATTACTCAAGTAGAAGTATAGATACTAGGGTATCAACTCAAGCTTTTTACTTCAGTAAAAGTCTAAAAGTACTGGTTTCAAAACTACTTAAAAGTATAAAAGTAAAAGTATTGTAAGGGGAATTTTTTTTTCTCCATTAAGGACAAACTCTTAAGCCGCGTCTCAGGGGCCTATAGTGCACTACCCCACCTCCCCCCAAAACAATAATTTTTCTAAAGGCCATAATGACTATAATGTTTTAAAATGTTATGTTGAAAAATGTGGGATGCACTAGGCTACCCGTTTCAGCTGCATATAGCCCATTGAAAATGATCAAATTTTATTACAATGCAAATACATTAAAGTACCATATGTGTACTACTGAGCATTAACATGCGTTTCATGGAGCGGAAGGTATGATAACTAGTTGCCTATCTGCTGTCCTTGCTGGAGAGTGACGTGATTTGTAACGGTTGATTTGTGTCATCTGCAGGTGTATCGCGTAGAAAACCAATAGGGTGTCGGATGGTATATGTTTATACTTCTCATCCAACCGCAATCAAATTCACTCTATCCGGATGGCGCGATTTATCTGGCTAGTTTTTTTTTTTGTGTTTTGGAACGATGACAAGCCGGAATGAAAACAAACCAAAATGAAATAGTAACGAGGCTATTTTTAAAATGTAAGGAGTAGAAAGTACAGATATTTGCGTGAAAATTTAAGGAGTAGAAGTAAAAAGTCGTCTGAAAAATAAATACTCCAGTAAAGTATAGATACCCAAAATTTCTACTTAAGTAAAGTAACGAAGTATTTGTACTTCGTTACTTGACACCTCTGCCCCTGGCCCGCCCTCTCCCTCCTCAGACTTCCTGGTGCTCCATCTCGGCGACCTGGTCCGCATGGCGTTCATGGCGGCGACAGACCACAGCGACCAGCTGCGGCTGGCCGGCCTCCAGACGCTGCTGGTGATCATCAGGCGCTTCTCGGCCATCCCCGAACCGGAGTTCCCAGGTCACGTGATCCTGGAGCAGTACCAGGCTAACGTAAGAAAAACTGAATGCAGTGAAGTGCATGCAAGAATGCTGTCCTCTGATTGGCTGCATGATCTAAATCTCTCCCTTGTTCAGGTGGGTGCTGCTCTCAGACCGGCCTTCAGTCCCGACGCCCCTCCTGACGTCACGGCCAAGGCCTGCCAGGTGATCCACACTTATACACACTTGTACACTCTTATGCCGTGTTCACACCAAAAGAGTTGCGAAATATTCGCGCGTCCAGATTACATGTTAAGTCAATGCACAGCCGCGTTAGGTTGCGAAAAAGCGGATTTTTCGCCGGGCGGCGCGATACTGGCGAAATGGCGTTGCGAATATTCGCAACTCCGCTTTTTCGCTTTTTCGCTTTTTCGCTTTTTCGCTTTTTCGCTTTTTCCGCCCGGCATCACCGCCGTTCTGCCGTCACTGAATCAAACTGCGGGTCCGCTGAAGGAGTGCTGGAAGCGGCTTCATTCAGACACTCGTCCCGGAGGAGTCGGAGCTGTGTGCGACTACGGATAATATTATGAACCCAGACACGACTACGGATAATGTTATGAACCCAGACACGGGGGCGTTTGATGTTCCGACGTTTGTGGGACTTTCTCAACAAGTATAAAGCAGAACAAGTGGTTATTTCAATGGTCAATGGCGGAAATAGTAAATGTTTTCACTGACATGGAAATAAGCCCCGCCCCCTTTCCCCAGCGATGGTTGCGAAAAACGAATTAACCACTAGAGCGAGTTTTTTGCCGGGCGGCGCGATATAGGCGAAGTGGCGTTGCGAATATTCGCAACTGTTTTGGTGTGAACACGGCATTATACACACTTGTACACACTTGTACACACAGCTGTTGGTGTACAGGGAGAAGAGCAGAGGGGAAAGAACGCAGCCTTGGGGGGAACCGGTGCTGATGGTCCGAGAGCCTGAGACGTGTTTCCCCAGCCTCACGTGCTGCTTCCTGTCAGACAGGAAGTCTGTGATCCACCTGCAGGTGGGGTCGGGCACGTGCAGCTGGGAGAGCTTGTCCTGCAGCAGAGACGGGATGATGGTGTTGAAAGCAGAGCTGAAGTCCACAAACAGGATCCTGGCGTAGGTTCCTGATGAGTCCAGATGCTGGAGGATGTAGTGGAGGGCCATGTTGACAGCATCGTCTACAGACCTGTTGGCCCTGTAGGCGAACTGCAGAGGGTCCAGGAGTGGGTCAGTCAGGGTTTTGAGGTGGGACAGGACCAGGCGCTCAAAAGACTTCATGACCACAGAGGTCAGGGCGACGGGCCTGTAGTCATTGAGTCCTGTGATCCTGGGTTTCTTGGGGACGGGGATGATGGTGGAAGCCATGAAGCAGGCTGGTACGTGGCATGTCTCCAGGGAGGTGTTGAAGATCTCAGTGAACACAGGAGACAGCTGATCAGCACAGTGCTTCAGGGTGGAGGGTGAGACAGAGTCCGGGCCCGCTGCTTTACGGGGGTTCTGTTTTTTAAAACAGCCTGTTGATGTCCCTCTCCAGAATAGTGAGGGTTGTCACTGGGGAGGCGTGAGCCCCCGATGGGCTGGGGGAAGGGGGGGATGATGGTCTGTGGCTGGTTGATGGGCCTGTGGGGCGTGGCGTCAGGACTGCTCCATTGTCTATCGAAGCGACAGTAGAACTCGTTCAGCTCATCTGCTAAACGGAGGTCATTCATAGAGTGGGGGTTTTCGGCTTGTAGTTGGTGATCTGCCTGAGCCCTCTCCAGACAGAAGCAGAGTCACTTGCTGAGAGCTGTTGTTGCAGTTTCTCAGAGTACAGTCGTTTAGCATCTCTCACCGCCTTGCTAAACCTGTATTTTGACTCTGTGTACAAGTCCTTGTCCCCACTCCTGAATGCCTCAGAATCAGAATCAGAAACTGTTTATTGCCAGGAATGTTTTCACAAACGAGGAATTTTTCGAGGCGGAAGGTGCATACATTGGACATGGGACGTTAGACGAGACAAACAACAATCAACAATCAACGACAACAACAGTGCAATGGGTATTAAAATAAGTGTAAGATAAGATAAAGTGCTCAGACAACAGATACGTTAATGTGAGTGTACGTTAAAGTGACATGTGTGTTTAAGTTAAAGTGTATGTTAAGTGGCATGAGTGTTTAAATATGAAGTGTGACTGTTCCAGACTGTTAGTAGCAGTCCTGAAGACATCCCAGTCTGTACAGTCCGAGCACACCCGAAGATCCTCCAGAGCCTCACTGGTCCACTTCTTAAATTTCCTCACCACAGGTTTGCAGAGCTTTAGTTTCTGCCTGTATGAGGGAATCAGGTGAACCATGGCGTGGTCAGAGTTTCCCAGAGCAGCAAGAGGAACGGCGTGATAAGCCCCACTGATTGTGGTGTAGCAGTGGTCCAGAATGCTCTTCTCTCTAGTAGGGCATTTAATAAACTGTCTGTATTTAGGGAGTTCATGGCTGAGGTTACCTTTGTTAAAGTCCCCGAGGACAATAACTAAAGAGTCCGGGTAGGTCCGCTCCACACACCGTATCTGCTCGGCGAGTGTCCGCTGTGCGTCCTGCGCGTTGGCCTGCGGCGCCATGTAAACACAGACCAGGATGAATGAAGCGAACTCACGTGGGGAGTAGAAGGGTTTGCAGTGGATGATGAGGGATTCCAGGTCCGGCGAACAGTACTGTAGAATCACTGTTACGTCGTTACACCAGCCGTTGTTGAGGTAGAAGCAGATTCCTCCACCCTTCGTTTTGCCGGAGAGCTCCGTGTCGCGGTCCGCTCTGAACAGCTGGAAGCCAGCCAGCTGGAACGCGGAGTCCGGTATCGATCCACAGAGCCAGGTCTCCATGAAGCACAAAATGGAGGAAGAAGAAAAGTCTCTGTCTCTCCCAACAAGAAGCTGGAGTTCGTCCAGTTTGTTGCACAGTGATCGGACGTTGGAGAGAAATATTCCCGGCAGCGCTGTGCGAGATCCCCGTTTACGGAGACGCACTAGTGCGCCGGCACGTTTCCCTCTCCTGCGGCGTTTCACTGCGTGAGCCAAGGTGAGCGCACCTTTCACGAGAATGTCCAGTAATTCCACAGAAGTTAAAAAAGTTGGAAATAAGTCAGCTGGAGTTGTTCCCCTGATGTTCATGAGCTCATCTCTGGTGAAAGAGCTCCGGGAATCGCAGCAGAAAGCAGCATTTAACACAAAAACAACAAGAAACAATGAGCACCAACACACCGAGGCAGCCATCTGCGGCGCCATCTTGTATTGTTATACACTCTTATACTCACGTATACACACTTAGATACACTTATACACTCTTATACACACTTATACACTCTGTGATCCTCATCAGTGGCCCCCATGAGGCCTGTGATCCTCACCAGTGGCCCCTGGGGCCTGCACATGTGTGGTAACCCAACAGCACCTGACCTTTGTCCCACCCTCTGCAGGTGTGCAGCACCTGGATAGCCAGTGGCGTGGTCAGCGACCTCCGTGACCTTCGGCGGGTCCATCAGCTGCTGGCCTCCTCATTGGCCAAAGTCCAGGCCGGGGGGGACGCGGCGGGCCAGCTGTACAACGAGGCTACCGTCACCATGGAAACGCTGGCAGTGCTGAAGGCCTGGGCCGAGGTTCTACTGGTTCCACTGGTTCTATTGGTGATTGATTGTTTTGATGGACTCGTGAGATTAACGTGTTTGATGCCTCCTCCTCCTCTCAGGTTTACGTCGTAGCCGTTCAGAGGAGCGGACAGAAGGAGCGTCCTGATTGGACGGCCGACCTGTCGGTCTCCTCCCCTCCGGCCAATAACAGCTCAGGCTCTGAGTCTGGAGGGGCGGGCCTCCTGAAGCTGGTGCAGTCAGACCTGACGACACTCAGCCACCTCTGGCTGGCGGCGCTGCAGGACTATGGCCTGCTGACCCTCCCACAGGAGTACGCACCACAGCTACCTGAAACAGGTGGGAGGAAGGGGGAGGAGGGAGAGGGAGGGAGGGGGAGGCCTGAAACCGGAATTGCACAGATTAGTCAATCGTCCGGGTACGGCAGTATCTTCGCGCCCTGTGATTACGGCGGGGGGGTGGGCAGCAGTGACACTTTCTGTGAATACTTGTGGGTAGATGGAGAGTCCGAACGGAACCACCCTGAACCAAAGGTAACGGCCTTGACAGGCCAAATGAAGGAACCGTCTGTGGCTAGGCACAATGGGCACCTAAAAATAGTCATCCTTCAAGTCGACGGATGTGAACCAGTCTCCTCTGGAGACAGCACGAAGGGCGCCTGCTGTGCTCAGCCTATGAATGGCAAGACCCCAGGACTTGTTGAGTCCCCTCCGACCTAGGACTGGGCGCAGTCTGCCGCCCCTCTTCCTTGTGACGAAGTAGGTTGAGTAGAATCAGAATCAGAATCAGCTTTAATGGCCATGTAAATTTTCACATACATGGAATTTGACTCCGGTTTCACTGGCTCTCGTACTTTTTTTCCACACACAATATACAAGATAAATATAAAAATATAAAAAGGACATTAAAGACAGTAGTAAAACAATAAAAAAGTGCAGATAGTGCAGATGAAGAGTCTGTTTAACTGTTCATCAGAGTGACGGCCAGTGGGAAGAAGCTGTTTCTGTGTCTGGTGGTTTTGGCGTACAGTGCTCTGTAGCGCCTACCAGAGGGGAGGAGTTGGAACAGCTTGTGTCCAGGGTGTGAGGGGTCTGTGGTGATCTTTACAGCCCGCTTCCTGACTCTGGCGGTGTGCAAGTCCAGGATGGAGGGCAGGCTGGAAACAATGGTTCTCTCTGCAGACCTGACGATCCGTTGGAGTCTGACTCTGTCCTGTTTGGTGGCCGATCCAAACCACACAGTGATGGAGGAGCAGAGGACAGACTGGATGATGGCGGTGTAGAACAGGATCAGCAGCTCCTGAGGCAGGTTGAATTTCCTGAGCTGGCGCAGGAAGTACAGCCTCTGCTGGGCCTTTTTCCGGATGGTGTTGATGTTGGCAGTCCACTTCAGGTCCCGGGAGATTGTGGATCCCAGAAACTTGAAGGTCTCCACCGCAGAAACAGTGCTGTTGTGTATTGTGAGGGGGGGGTAGTGTTGGGGGGCTCCTCCTGAAGTCCACTGTCATCTCAACAGTTTTGGCCTTGTTCAGCTCCAGGTGGTTCTGACCACACCAGAGAACCAGCTGTTCAACCTCCCGTCTGTACGCAGACTCGTCCCCGTCGCTGATGAGGCCGATGACCGTTGTGTCGTCTGCGAACTTCAGGAGTTTAACAGATGGGTCCCCTGAGGTGCAGTCGTTGGTGTAGAGGGAGAAGAGCAGTGCTTATAGTCCGGGTGCTGGATATGATTTTTCCCAGCCTCACCTGCTGCGTCCTGTCTGTCAGGAAGTTTGTGATCCACCGGCAGGTGGGGGCTGGCACGGTGAGCTGGGAGAGTTTGGGTTGAAGAACCTCCGGGATGATCGTGTTAAATGCAGAGCTGAAGTCCACAAACAGAACCCTTGCATATCTCCCTGGGGAGTCGAGGTGTTGCAGAATATGGTGCAGTCCCATATTAACTGCATCATCCACCGACCTGTTTGCACGGTAGGCAAACTGCAGGTGGTCCAGCAAGGGCCCTGTGATGTCCTTCAGATGGGTCAACACCAGCCTCTCAAAGGACTTCATGACCACAGACGTCAGGGCGACGGGTCTGTAGTCATTTAATCCTGTGATGGAGGATTTCTTGGGGACCGGGATGATCAAGGAGCGCTTGAAGCAGGAAGGGACTTCACACAGCTCCAGTGATCGGTTGAAGATCTCCGTGAAGATGGGGGCCAGCTGGTCAGCACAGACTTTCAGGCAGGAGGGGGGACACACCGTCTGGGCCCGGAGCCTTCCTGATCTTCTGTCTCTGAAAGAGCCGACTCACATCCCTTTCGCAGATCCTCAGTGCCGGTAGGGGGTTGGATGGGAGAGGTGAGGCAGAGAGTGGAGGTGATTGTTCGATGATGGGGCTTATCAGTGTAGCTCTTCTTAGCTACCTTGATCTCCCTCGTTAGTGTGTTTCTGCCCTGGTTGTACAGAATCCTGTCCCCCCCTCTGTAGGCCTCCTCTTTGGCACGACGAAGCTGCCTGAGTTTTGCAGTGAACCAGGGTTTATTGTTGTTGAATGTGCAGAAGGTTTTTGTCAGCACACACATGTCCTCACAAAAGCTGATATATGACGTCACAGTGTCAGTTAGCTCATCCAGGTCTGTAGCAGCAGCCTCAAAAACACTCCAATCAGTGGAGGCAAAGCAGGACTGTAGCTCCAGCTTGGCCTCGTTGGTCCATCTCTTCACAGTCTTCACCACAGGCTTTGCAGATTTTAGTTTCTGTCTGTAGGACGGGAGAAGATGAACCAGACAGTGATCAGAGAGTCCCAAAGCTGCACGAGGGACTGAGCGGTAGGCATCCTTCAGTACAGTGTAGCAGTGGTCCAGTGTGTTTTTGTCCCTGGTGCTACACTTAATGTGCTGTCTGTATTTTGGCAGTTCTTTGCTGAGGTTTGCTCTATTAAAGTCCCCAAGAACAATGAGCAGGGAGTCTGGGTGTTTGTCAGGCTGTGACCAGGGGTCCACCACCGTGTCGGTGATGGTAGTCCCCTTGACCTGGCTGAAGGTTGGGGGCCGGCGTCGGAATTGAAGCTTGTACCCCTGGGTTAGGGTTTCCTTGGAAACCACCTAGGGGTCTGGAGCGTGAGAGGGAGAAATAACCTACAGCCGGCCCGAGGACCTCAGTCCCTGCCCCCCCTGCCCCTAAAGGCTCTGGGGGGGCGACCGTTAGTCCCCCGGTTTGGAGGTTGCCTGGGGGGCACGCTCTGGAAGAGTCACGTCTGGGAGCGGCTCTGCCTCTCAGCGAGATGCTGAGGCCGCTGGTGGCTATTTGGGTGCGCTGGGGGCCGACATGGAGCCCCTGCTGCCGTCTTGTAAGCCTGGGAAAGCAGGTAGTCTGCGACCCGACCTTGGGGGTCAAGGGTACCCAACAGCCAGCCTCAACTATGCAAGACGCAATAGTCGGCTCAATGGCTGGCCTCAGGGCCCCCTTTTGCCGCGTCCAGGGTTCGGCCATCTGCCGTAAGACGGGAGAGAGCACCTCTGGTGTCTCCCCCGCATGCGTGCAACTCCCTCAGAGGGAGGGACAGAAAAGGTGGCAGGGGCGGGAATGTAAGGATGAAATGGAACTACATGAAGAGAGTTTCTTCAGATCAAATGTTTAGTGAGAAATGAAACTGAGATGATTCTCCTCTTCTTCCTCCTCCTCCTCCTCCTCCAGGAGGTTCTTTCTACACAGCGGAGACCGTGAACCAGGCCAGAGCTCATTACTCCTCCTCCTGGGCTCCCATCCTCCACGCCACCTCCCTCTGGCTCCACAGCACCGGTCAGTGCTCCTCCACTTCATCTTCCTCCTGACTCTTCCTCCTCTGTCCTTTTCCCTCCCTCCTTTTTTATTCTCTCTTCCCTCTTTTTCCTCTTCCTTATTCCTCCTCTCCTTCTCCACTTCCCTTCTTCTCATCCTCGTCCTTCCTTTTCCTCCCATCTCCTTGGGTGCATCTCAAGTCTCTAAATTGTCGTTTCCTCGCTCCTCGATTGAACCGGAAGGGGTTCTGCGCCGACATCTTGACGGCCGTCCCAAAGCTCTTATTCTGCTATGAGGAGCGAGGAGGGAAATCGGAGGAGCCATGATCGAGGAGCCCCGAGAGCAGGCTTCCAGGAAGTGTTTTAACGCTGGACACGCCCCCTCACTGTTCATCTGTTATGTGATTGGACGCTGCAGCTGAGTGGACTGATGCTGGAGTTTAATACCAGAGTGAAGACGATCACAGATTAAACTCAAGCTATATATTAAATCTGTTTTCTTATTCACCATCTGGTTAAAATATGTTCATTGTAGGTCTGAACAACAAAAGGACCACAAACAACTGTCTTCAAAGATTTGATCTGTTGTTTCCCTCAATAACCTTTATTATGTATGTAATTAAAATCAGAGAGCTGGAGAGAGGAAACACTTTTTTACAACACATAATGAAGATAAACTATATTTATACTGTGGGTTATTTTATAATGATGTCACAATCAGAATGTCAAAACATACCGACGTAAATAATTAATAAATAAGACGCATTCCGCCGGTATAAGCAGGACACAGAACACAGTATAAATACTCAATGCAGTTTATTAAACGGTAACAGACGACAGAGAAAACATCTCCACTCTTTAACTTTGTCTTTATTAATATAAGTAGTAGTTTAACACCATTAAATCAACTGAAAACATACGATCATTTTTATCAATATTTTTAAGTGCATTTTTATTGGAATGTTCGCTAAAAACTCTCCGGACAAAACTCCGTCAGCTGTTAAAGCGACTGACAGCTGATCAGATGTGATCAGAAACCGACGTCGCTTCACGTGACGCTTCAGAGGAAAGGATGTCTCATGTCTCTTAAAACATGTTTCCTCGCGTGTTCTCTCCTCGCATGGTTTCTTTGCGTCTCTCCGTGCATCCCTGGTGGGAGGGACTAAGACGCAAGGAAAGGACGCAAGTGAGGGAAACAGGGATGCAATTTAGAGACTTGAGATGCACCCCTTCTCTTCTCGCCTCTCCTCCTCCTCTCTATCCTTCCGCTTCCTCTCTATTCTTCCTCCTCCTCCTCCTCTCTATCCTTCCTCCTCTCATCCTCCTCCTCCTCCTCCCTATCCTTCCTCCTCCTCCTCTCTATTCTTCCTCTCCTCCTCCTCCTCCTCCTCTCTATTCTTCCTCTCCTCCTCTCTATTCTTCCTGTCTCCTCCTCCTCCTCCTTTTCCTCCCCCTCCCTATCCATACCTGCAAACTTGTCACCTTTCAGCGAAATTCGCCGTTTTGAAATGAAAATATGTCATCCACGTGAATCGTGTAGATCCAGAGTTTTTTTTTTTTTTGGTGGGGGCAACTGGCCAGCGTTTCTGAGATTAGAGTGAGACACGGAAAAAAGCTGAAGTTGTGCTCTTCGCAATAGAACATCTTTGATGTGTCGAGTCTTGGCCAGAAAAAGAGAACTTTCATGTGAAACTCGCCAGTCTATTCTTGTTCTTAGAAATGAAGGAAATTACGAAGAAACTGAAAATGTGTCTGGGTAACTCCAAACTTTTAAACGGTTGTGTGTGTGTATATATATATATATATATATATATATATATATATATACACACACACACACACACACACACACACACACACACACACACACACACTCACCTAAAGGATTATTAGGAACACCATACTAATACTGTGTTTGACCCCCTTTCGCCTTCAGAACTGCCTTAATTCTACGTGGCATTGATTCAACAAGGTGCTGAAAGCATTCTTTAGAAATGTTGGCCCATATTGATAGGATAGCATCTTGCAGTTGATGGAGATTTGTGGGATGCACATCCAGGGCACGAAGCTCCCGTTCCACCACATCCCAAAGATGCTCTATTGGGTTGAGATCTGGTGACTGTAGGGGCCATTTTAGTACAGTGAACTCATTGTCATGTTCAAGAAACCAATTTGAAATGATTCGAGCTTTGTGACATGGTGCATTATCCTGCTGGAAGTAGCCATCAGAGGATGGGTACATGGTGGCCATAAAGGGATGGACATGGTCAGAAACAATGCTCAGGTAGGCCGTGGCATTTAAACGATGCCCAATTGGCACTAAGTGTGAGGATTTGTGCCTAACCGGGTGAGATCTGCCCACAGCTGCGCCTCTTTCCCTGATCAGCTGTTTCACAGCTGATTCTCGTTTGCCGTGATTACCTCCTGCTGATAAATACTCCGGTCTTCCTCACCTCTGGTGTCAGTCCGTCCGTTTGCCAACCTGGCATCTCCGTCCGTGAGTAGTCCTTAGTTTCCTGTGAGTTATTCCCCGCTTGTTACGCTGTTTGCTTTTACCTTCCTGCCAGTGTCGAGCCTCGGGTTTCACCTGCACGAAGAGAGCCTTCCGCTCGGTCCACGGAGATCAGCTGTGAGGCTTGAGGACCCTGGCTGCCAGTCTACCCGTCATTAACAGCCACTTTCCGGCTCGGATCGGTAAAGAGTTCGCGGACTCTTCACGGCCACCTTCCGGCCCGGAGCGGAGCGCGGGCGCGCGTCTCTATTTAACATTCCACCAGCTCGCTCTCTGTACTGTCTGCACCCGGACCTTGTTTGTTTGTTCCTGTTTCTCACCCGTGCAATAAAACCCTGGTCTAAATAAGAACTCTGCTGTCCTGTCGCTGCATTTGGGTCCGTGAACACACCACACCATAACAGAACGGACTGACCAAATATGGACCCAGCAGCCGCAGCAGGATCGACTCCTACAGAGCCTCTACGGACGGCGATTACCCACCAAGGAGTTCTGCTGGGACAGCAAGCCCACCTGCTGCACGATCTTGGAGGCTCACACCAAGCCCTCAGGAGAGTGGTCGCTGAGATCGGTGGCATGGTGCAAGGCCTCTCGCAACCCCGCCCCTCCACCCAAGATCAGATGGCGGGGACCGAGCAACCAGTCCGTGAGTCTTTCGTCCCGTCGCCTGCACCTTTCCATGGAGACACAAGGGGGTGTAGGGGTTTCCTCCTGCAAACGTTGTTTGTGTTCAGCCAACAGCCCCGCACATATGCATCAGACAGTTCTAGGATGGCCTATCTGACCGGGTTGTTACATGGCCGAGCGCTCGACTGGGCCCAGGCCTGGTTCACTCAGAACCCGTTGGACACGGTTACCTTCTCTCCATCCGTGGGATACTCTGTTGCGGGAACGTCGGGGAGAGCGGAGCAGCAGATTTTCGGCACCCGTTCACCAGCCCTCAACCGTTTCCAGTCTCCGGTCTCCAGGTCCCCCACGTCGCCGCAGCCCCGGTGCCCAGCACTCTCCTCTCTCGGGTCCCCCCTCCGAGGATCGGGGTGAACCCATGCAGTTGGGCCGTTTCCGCCTGTCCCAGGGAGAGCGAGAGCGCCGACTCCGTTCCGGTGCCTGCTTTTACTGCGGCGAGTCGGGTCACCGTATCTCTGTTTGCCCCGTGCGCCCAAAAGAGGGGGCTCGTCAGTAGGAGTGGGAATACTGGCGAGCAACTCCACCCCGGTCTTCCCCCCAGAGCCCCGTCTCACAATCCCGGCTAAACTCTGCCTACCGTTCGGTTCTCTGCCGGTCTTGGCGCTCATTGACTCTGGAGCAGAACAGAGTTTTTTGGACTCCTCCTTTGCTTCCGCCCATAGGATTCCGTTGGAGGAGTTGGAATGCCCCCTTCAGGCAAACGCTCTGGGTGGAAGCCCCCTGACAAGCATCACTCACCGGACTTGTCCCATTACCCTGCTCGTGTCTGGAAACCACCGGCAGGAGATCCGTCTCTACATCTTCCCGATGCCCCAGACTCCGCTGGTCCTGGGTCACCCCTGGCTCCGGGATCACAACCCTCAGATCGACTGGGCGGGGAATAGAATAATTGGTTGGAGTCCCACTTGTCTCTCAAGGTGCCTCAGGTCCGCCGTGCCCCGGCAGACTCCGTCCCCCAGCACGGCAACTTCCGGAACCAATCTCACCTCTGTCCCCGTCGAGTATGCGGATCTCGGCGAGGCGTTCAGTAAGAAGCGAGCCCTTTCCCTGCCACCCCACCGGCCCTACGACTGCGCCATTGAACTGCTCCCTGGCGCCACCCTACCCTCCAGTCGTCTATACAACCTTTCCCGTCCGGAACGCGTGGCAATGGAGACCTATATCACCGACTCCCTCGCTGCCGGAATCATCCGCCCGTCATCCTCCCCGGTAGGAGCGGGGTTCTTCTTCGTGGCCAAAAAGGACAAGAGTCTTCGTCCGTGCATTGACTACCGAGGGTTAAACCAGATCACAACCCGGAACAAGTACCCTCTGCCCCTGCTCGACTCCGCTTTTGAATCCCTACCCGGGGCCACGGTCTTTACCAAACTGGACCTCCGTAATGCTTACCACCTGGTTCGCATACGAGAGGGGGACGAGTGGAAGACGGCGTTCAACACTCCCCTGGGGCATTTTGAGTACCTAGTCATGCCATTCGGTCTTACCAACGCCCCTGCCGTTTTCCAGGCTTTAGTGAATGATGTGCTCAGGGATTTCCTCAACCGGTTTGTGTTTGTCTACATTGACGATATTCTGATATACTCCTCGACTCTTCAGGAACATCGGCTCCACGTCCGTCAGGTTCTTCAGCGTCTTCTGGAGAACCAGCTCTTCCTCAAGGCCGAGAAGTGTGAATTTCATGTGACCTCCGTGCAGTTCCTTGGGTTTATCATTGAGGAGGGTCAGATTCGCAAGGACCCCGAGAAGGTTAGAGCGGTCGCCGAGTGGCCGGTGCCCCATAACCGGAAGAAGCTCCAGCAGTTCCTCGGTTTTGCAAATTTTTACCGTCGGTTCATTCGGAACTTCAGCCAGACGGCGTCACCTCTAACCAGACTCACTTCCTCTAAGGTGAATTTTTCCTGGTCCCCCGAGGCCAACCGTGCGTTTAACACTCTCAAGGAACTGTTCACTTCAGCCCCCATACTTGCCCAACCAGACGAGACCCGCCAGTTCGTGATCGAGGTGGACGCCTCCGACACTGGAATTGGAGCAGTGTTGTCCCAACGCTCAGCCACTGACTCTAGGCTTCGTCCGTGCGCCTTTTTCTCCCGCCGCCTTTCCCCGGCGGAGCGGAACTATGATGTCGGCAACCGGGAGTTACTAGCCGTCAAACTGGCTCTGGAGGAGTGGAGACATTGGTTAGAGGGGTCAGTCCACCCGTTCATCGTATGGACCGACCACCGGAATCTTGAGTACATCCATTCTGCCCGGCGACTCAACTCCCGCCAAGCCCGTTGGGCTCTGTTTTTTGCCCGTTTTAATTTTTCTATCACCTACCGCCCAGGAAGTAGGAACGTCAAGCCCGACGCCCTGTCTCGTCAGTTTTCCGGGGACGAGGTAGACCCAGCCCCTGACACGATTGTGCCACCCGCCTGTGTCCTAGGGGTCCTCACCTGGGAGATTGAGTCCACAGTACGGGAGGCTCAGCAGGCCCAGCCGGATCCTGGAGGTGGTCCTCCTGGTCGCCTGTTTGTTCCCCTTTCCGCCCGTTCCCGTGTTCTGCAGTGGGCCCACGACTCCCGACTCTCTGGCCACCCAGGAATAAGACGTACTATTAACTGGCTCCGGCGCTCCTTCTGGTGGCCCTCTCTGGACAATGACACCCGAGCCTACGTCCTAGCCTGTACCACTTGTGCGCGTAACAAGGCCTCGCACAGAGCCCCCGTCGGTCTGTTGCGGCCTCTGCCTATCCCCCACAGACCTTGGTCACATATGGCCTTGGACTTCGTCACTGGCTTTCCCCCCTCCGAGAACAATACGGTTATCCTGACTATCGTGGACCGGTTTTCCAAGGCGGCTCACTTCATTCCCCTTCCGAAGCTCCCGTCTGCACGCGAGACCGCAGACTTGTTGGTCCAGCATGTGTTTAGGCTCCACGGCATCCCGGTGGACATTGTTTCTGATAGGGGCCCCCAGTTCACCTCTCAAGTATGGAGGGCGTTCTGCCGCAGCCTCGGCGCCACAGCTAGCCTCTCCTCCGGCTTTCATCCTCAAACCAATGGGCAAACTGAGAGGCTTAACCAGGATCTAGAAGCCATGCTCCGTTGTTTAACGGCGGCCAATCCCTCCTCCTGGAGTCGTCACCTGGCCTGGATTGAGTACGCACACAACAGCCATACCTCCACGGCAACGGGTCTCTCCCCCTTCGAGGCTTCCATGGGCTACCAACCTCCCCTCCTACCTAGCCAAGAGGCCGAGATTGCTGTCCCGTCTGTCCAGAGTTACCATCGGCGATGCAGGAGGGTCTGGAGACAGACTCGCGCCGCTCTACTTCGGTCTTCCGAACAGAACAAACGTCTGGCTGACCGCCGTCGCACACCTGCCCCAGCCTATCTCGCCGGCCAACAAGTCTGGCTTTCCACCAGGGACATATCTTTACGGACTCAATCCAAGAAGCTCTCCCCCAGATACATTGGCCCGTTCCCCATCGTTTCTGTTATCAACCCGGTCTCGATGAAGCTAAGGCTCCCGCAGTCCTTGAAGATCCACCCTGTTTTTCATGTGTCCCTTCTCAAACCCGTACACTACAGTCCGCTGAACCCTCCGGCCGAACCCCCTCCACCCCCCCCGTCTCATCGAGGGTGGCCCGGTATACACAGTCGACCGTCTTCTGGATGTCCGTCCACGAGGGAGAGGCTACCAATACCTCGTTGATTGGGAGGGGTATGGTCCGGAGGAACGGTCCTGGGTCCCGCGCTCCCGGATAGTGGATCCGGAGGTACTTCGCACGTTCTATCGCCTGCACCCCAATAAACCTGGCGGTTCGCCAGGAGGCTCCCGTTGAGGGGGGGGTACTGTGAGGATTTGTGCCTAACCGGGTGAGTTCTGCCCACAGCTGCGCCTCTTTCCCTGATCAGCTGTTTCACAGCTGATTCTCGTTTGCCGTGATTACCTCCTGCTGATAAATACTCCGGTCTTCCTCACCTCTGGTGTCAGTCCGTCCGTTTGCCAACCTGGCATCTCCGTCCGTGAGTAGTCCTTAGTTTCCTGTGAGTTATTCCCCGCTTGTTACTCTGTTTGCTTTTACCTTCCTGCCAGTGTCGAGCCTCGGGTTTCACCTGCACGAAGAGAGCCTTCCGCTCGGTCCACGGAGATCAGCTGTGAGGCTTGAGGACCCTGGCTGCCAGTCTACCCGTCATTAACAGCCACTTTCCGGCTCGGATCGGTAAAGAGTTCGCGGACTCTTCACGGCCACCTTCCGGCCCGGAGCGGAGCGCGGGCGCGCGTCTCCATTTAACATTCCACCAGCTCGCTCTCTGTACTGTCTGCACCCGGACCTTGTTTGTTTGTTCCTGTTTCTCACCCGTGCAATAAAACCCTGGTCTAAATAAGAACTCTGCTGTCCTGTCGCTGCATTTGGGTCCGTGAACACACCACACCATAACACTAAGGGGCCTAAAGTGTGCCAAGAAAACATACCCCACACCATTACACCACCACCACCAGCCTGCACAGTGGTAACAAGGCATGATGGATCCATGTTCTCATTCTGTTTACGCCAAATTCTGACTCTACCATCTGAATGCCTCTACAGAAATCGAGACTCATCAGACCAGGCAACATTTTTCCAGTCTTCAACTGTCCAATTTTGGTGAGCTCTTGCAAATTGTAGCCTCTTTTTCCTATTTGTAGTGGAGATGAGTGGTACCCGGTGGGGTCTTCTGCTGTTGTAGCCCATCCGCCTCAAGGTTGTGCGTGTTGTGGCTTCACAAATGCTTTGCTGCATACCTCGGTTGTAACGAGTGGTTATTTCAGTCAAAGTTGCTCTTCTATCAGCTGGAATCAGTCGGCCCATTCTCCTCTGACCTCTAGCATCAACAAGGCATTTTCGCCCACAGGACTGCCGCATACTGGATGTTTTTCCCTTTTCACACCATTCTTTGTAAACCCTAGAAATGGTTGTGCGTGAAAATGCCAGTAACTGAGCAGATAGTGAAATACTCAGACCGGCCCGTCTGGCACCAACAACCATGCCACGCTCAAAATTGCTTAAATCACCTTTCTTTCCCATTCTGACATTCAGTTTGGAGTTCAGGAGATTGTCTTGACCAGGACCACACCCCTAAATGCATTGAAGCAACTGCCATGTGATTGGTTGATTAGATAATTGCATTAATGAGAAATTGAACAGGTGTTCCTAATAATCCTTTAGGTGAGTGTGTGTATATATATATATATTTTTTTTTGGTACACGTAGGTATTGACAAAAGAAGAAATAAAACCCATAATGATCATAGTTTGTCAGCTTCTCGACGAGTGACGCTGTTCGGCACTGACACCCCCTCTATCCTTGCTCTCCTCCTCTCTATCCTTCCTCTCCTCATCCTCCTCCTCCTCCTAAAGATGTGTGTGTTTCAGGTTTCGTGATGGCAGACGACTCACCTGCCTACCTGTCCCGTCCAGCCACGCCCACCTCCATGGGCCACATGGGGGGCGCAGCCAAGAGTCCAGAGGACGTCAACGCTGACAGACTGCATCTCATTCTGGGTCTGGAACCAGACCCCCCCCTAGAACCAACATGTATGCGTTGCAGCTGAGTTCTCTACCTGAGTGTGTTGTTGGTTCCACAGGGATCAGTGTGGAGTTCCTGTGTTCTCCGCACTCGGACGACCAGATGGAGAACATCACTTCCTGTCTGCGAGCTCTGCAGGCGCTGCTGGACCTGCCCTGGCCCCGAGCCCACATCGGGAACGACCAGGTGAGACCTGAATGTGAGACTAGAGGTCACACCTGGTACCAGACCAGAGGTCAGACCTGAAACCCGGACCAGAATCAAGACCTCTCTCTCCCTCTCTCCCCCCCTCCCCCCAGGCTCTGGGAGTGGAGCTGCTCAGCGTCCTCCATCGTCTGATGGTGACCAGAGAGTCGTCGTCCGTTCAGATCGCCGTGTTTGATTTACTGCGACAGATTGTGACGTCGGCTCAAGAGCTCGTGAGAGAGAAACGCTACAGCGCTGAGGGTGATACTTATACACACTTATAATAATACATTTCATTTTTAAACACACTTCTCTTTCAGAAGAAACTCAGAGTGCCACAGAGCCAATATATAGTAAAACAAAATAAAAACAGTTAAAACATGGTTAAAGCAACCCTTAGTTCAAAAGTTTTAAAAAAGACAAATTAGTAGCTGACAATGAATCAACACAAGGTAAACAATGCCTTCCTGAATAAAAAGGGTTTTAGACCGGTCTTAAAAGAGTCTGAGTTGCCCTTAGGTAGTGAGGGAGACTGTTCCATAAGCGTGGCGCTGCCGAGCAAAAGGTCCGGTCGCCCATGGTGCGGAGCTTGGTGTTGGGGACCCGAAGGAGCGAGCGGTTTGTAGATCTGAGGGTGGAGGTTTGGGGAGTAATGAGTTCTTGTAGGTAGGGAGGTGCATGTCCATTTATGCATTTATGGGTGAGTAGTAGGACTTTGTAGTCAATCCGGAATGAGACACGGCGCCAGTGTAGTGAGTGCAGAATGGGTGTTATGTGGTCCTATTTCCGGACTCTGCAGGATCCTGGCAGCGCTGTTTTGAATGTATTGCAGTTTCTGGATGTCTTGCCCGTGATCCCAGTGAACAGTGAATTACAGTAGTCCAGTCTTGAGGAGATAAAGGCATGGACGAGCTTCTCTGCATCTGACAGGGTTAAAGTGTGGCGGCGTTTGGAGATGTTTTTGAGATGGTAAAAGGAGGTTTTGCACAGGTATTTGATATGGCCAGTAAAAGGTCAGGTGAGGGTCAAACCGAACTCCCAGATTAGTGACTGTGGAGAAGAGGGGTATGACCCGACGGTCAAAAGGTGAGATGAGTTATGGAGGATAACTGAACCTGGTGTGGAGTGCCAACAAGGAGGGCTTCGGTTTTGCTGGAGAAAGTTGTTGCTCATCCACGCCTTTATCTCCCCAAGACAGGCGTGAGACATGACATGGCTGCAGAGGGTCTTGGGGCAGTTTTGATGTAAAGCTGTGTGTCGTCACCATAACAGTGGAAGGACATCCTGTGTCTGCTGACGACATGGCCGAGGGGGAGCATATAAATAATGAAGAGGAGGGGGCCGAGGACCGACCCTCGTGGAACACCACAGGAGACAGGGAGCAGTCTGGACTTGCATCTTCCCAGTGAAACATATTCAGTTCTGCCAGAAATGTAGGACTGGAACCACTGGAGTGCAGAGTCTGATAGTCCAATGGTGGTGTGGAGGCACTCTAGGAGGATGGTGTGGTCCACTGTATCAAATGCAGCAGTCAAGTCCAGGAGGATGAAGAGTGAGGGTGGGTAGGTCATTAGTCACCCTCAGCAAAGCTGTTTCAGTGCTGTGGGCTGAACGAAATCCTGACTGGAATTTTTCCAGGTTTTTCCAGGTTGTTGTGTTTGAGGTGGTCCTGATGTTGAGAAGCAACTACCTTCTCTAACACCTTGGACAGGAAGGCAAGGTTGGAGATAGGCCTGTAGTTGGCTAGAACCTCCGGGTGCAGGGTGGGCTTCTTGAGAAGGGGACGGATGACAGCAACCTTGAGAGCAGGTGGGACACAGCCAGACTGAAGGGAAAGGTTAACAACTTTGGTGATGAAAGGACTGAGAGTGGGGATATGTGACTGTGATATGTGAGCAGAGCAGTGAGAATGGGGTCCAGGGTCAGGATTTCATTTTTCTGAGGATTTCCTCAACATGGCTCTCCTGAACCTCAGCGAGAGAGGAGAGCCACACTCGCAGATAAGGTGTTGGTGTCAGAGGGAAGCAGAGATGGAGAGCTGGACATCATAGAGCGAATGTTGTTGACCTTTGATCTGAAAAAGTAGCCTCAGTTGAAGAGGATGGTTGTGGCTTCAGGAGATGGTTTATGGTGGAAAAAAGCTGTTTAGAGTTGCAAGGGATTTTATTGATTAAGCTGGAATAGAGCTGTGAGCGTGTATCTCCGTCCCCAAGAAACCCAGAATCACAGGACTCAATGACTACAGGCCCGTCGCCCTGACCTCTGTGGTCATGAAGCTTTTTGAGCGCCTGGTCCTGTCCCACCTCAAAACACTGACGGACTACAGGGCCAACAGGTCTGTAGACGATGCTGTCAACATGGCCCTCCACTACATCCTCCAGCATCTGGACTCCCCAGGAACCTACGCCAGGATCCTGTTTGTGGACTTCAGCTCTGCTTTTAATACCATCATCCCGTCCCTGCTGCAGAACAAGCTCTCCCAGCTGCATGTGTCTGACTCCACCTGCAGGTGGATCACTGACTTCCTGTCTGACAGGAAGCAGCACGTGAAGCTGGGGAAATGCGTCTCAGGCTCTCGGACCATCAGCACCGGTTCCCCCCAAGGCTGCGTTATTTCCCCTCTGCACTTCTCGCTGTACACTAACAGCTGTACCTCCAGCCACCAGTCCGTCAAGCTCCTGAAGTTCGCGGATGACACCACCCTCATTGGACTCATCTCTGGTGGGGACGAGTCCGCCTACAGGTGGGAGACTGACCACCTGGAGACCTGGTGCAGCCAAAACAACCTGGAGCGCAACGCTCTGAAGACAGTGGAGATAGTTGTGGACTTCAGAAAGAACACAGCCCCACCCACCCCTCTCACCCTGTGTGACTCCCCCGTCGACGCTGTGGAGTCCTTCCGCTTCCTGGGCTCCATCCTAACCCAGGACCTCAAGTGGGAGCTGAACATCAACTCCATCACAGAGAAGGCCCAGCAGAGGATGTTCTTCCTGAGGCAGCTGAAGAAATTCAACCTGCCAAAGAAAATGATGGTGCAATTCTACACTGCCATCATTGAGTCCATCCTCTGCTCCTCCATCACCGTCTGGCACACCGCAGCCACTACCAAGGACAAGGGCAGGCTGCAGCGCATCATCCGCTCTGCTGAGAGGGTGATTGGCTGCAATCTGCCATCCCTCCAGGACTCTGAAGCGAGCAAGAAAGATTGTCGCCGACGCCTCTCACCCTGGACACAACCTGTTTGAGTCCCTTCCCTCTTGCAGGAGGCTGAGATCCATCAGGACCAAGACCTCACGTCACACTAACAGTTTTTTCCCGTCGGCAGTCGGGCTCTTCAACAGAGCCCGGATCCAGTGTTCCCTCTAAGCTGCGCGCGTGCGCGGCCGCGCAGGCCAGTCGAAGTGGCCGCGCAATCGATTTTTCAGACCGCGCAAACGATTTTTTTTCAGGGGTTAAAAATCTTTTTTGCGCCAATGTTTCTGAGATAGGAGTGAGCCATCTCCGCAATAGAAGATCTTTGACGCGTCGAGTCTTCTTGGCCAATCAGCGTCCCGTTTCTCGACATGCGCGCTCTGTACCTCTGCTAGCGCTCTGCCTCCGTTAGCACCCCCCACCCCCGCTGTCCTCCTCCGGGCGCCAGGAGTGAAGCTCGCCTAAGGGGCCGTTCACACCGGACGCGACTTTTAAAAGCGCAGCCGCTTCAAAAACGCCTTGGCAAAAACGCGCCAGGGAAAAAAAATAAAAACAGCCCGCTGCGCCTGTGGAGCGGGCCTGCGTGCGCACCCGGGCGATAAAACTTCAAAATGGATTCAAGCAGACGTCGCGCTCTTGCCCTTGCTGTGTTGTGGGATGAGGAGGAGGAAAAAGCCCCAAAAAAGAGATTTTGGGTTCACGATATATAAAAAAATATATGCGGGCCCTGCTCCAGCAGTTATAGGCTCCACTTAAATGTTCCACTTAAATGTTGTACCTGCTGAGAAATGACTAAACACCTTTGATACTTTTATTTTGTATATATATCATTATCAGTCATAACCAGTGAACCAGTCATAACCACCCCTTATTGAAGATTGAAGTTCAACAAAGATCCTTTAAGTTCAACTAAACTGACTGGTAAAACACCATCATTAAAATGTTCCCAAAGTCCAGCCATTATAAAGGATATTGAATAAATACCAACCTTGTATACATATTGATGCATTTGCTGTCATCTCTTTGAATCCCCTATGGCTAACGCAGGCTTGTGGTCATTTTCGGCAGGTCGCGAATTGCTCACAGTGCTGAAATGTGCGCTCAGAAAAGAAGAAAAAAATTGCTCAGTGCTGAAAAAAATTAGAGGGAACATTGCCCGGGTCCCCCACTGACTGACTCTGTCACCCCCAGGACTATTTTTCTTTCTTCCTTCTTCTTACCGGTCACTCCCCTACACACTTCATATTTAAACACTCATGTCACTTAACATACACTTACATTAACGTTATGTTTGTCAGAGCACTTTATCTTATACTTAATGATAACTAGATTGTTGTTTGTCTCGTCCAACATCTCATGTCTAATGTATGCACCTTCCGCCTAGAAAAAATCCTTGTTTGTGTAAACATTCCTGGCAAATAAACGGTTTCTGATTCTGAGTTGGAGTAGGCCCTTTGATGCTGACGGAAGGCCAATTTATGGACAGTGAGCTCAGAGTGTCTGCAGCGTCGTTCCAGGACACGCCCCGCTGTTTTTATTTTCCACAGCTCATGTGTGACCCAGGGAGCGGAGCGTGAGAAATTGACCTTGCGTGACTTGACAGGGGCATGGAGATCAAAAACACTGCTCAGGGATGTATTATAGAGTTCCACTAATTCATTCATTGATGCAGAGGCTGGACAGATGAGCTGGAGATCCATGGTCATAGCGGCTGGGTCAATGCTTTTCCAGTTCCGGAAAGACATTTGACGCTTAGGACCAATAGTAGGCAGCATTAAAGTCAAGGCCATTGAGACCACCTTGTGGTCGGGCACACCAAGATCATAAACCTGTAGGTTACTGATGGAAGCAGAGTGAGTGATAACCAGATCCAGAGTGTGCCCCTTGGTGTGAGTAGGAACCTCAACATGCTGCTGCAGGCCAAGACCCTCAAGCACACTCAGGAAATCTGCTGCAAACTGACAGGAGGGGTTGTCGACATGGATATTTAAATCACCAACAATGACAATATTAGTTGACATAGTGCAGAGTGAGGTAAGGAGATCACTTATCTCAGGTAGAAAAGATGGGTTTGGTTTTGGAGAACGGTATATGAGAAGCACTGTCATGGAGTATGGAGAGACTCTTATACACACACTCTGGTACACAGTGTCAAGTTCTGGCTTCTGACCTACTGCATTTTCCCACTTGAAAGGGATTGACCCATCTACACAGATTTAAACTGGATTCCACTCCAATGAAAAAACTACTTTTCCTTTTTTATCTCCTTTTTATTTTTGAGATTCAGTTTGTCAAGTCATTCATTCGAGCAAAGCTCCATATAGCAAATAAGAGAGAGGTGAAAAACCTTTAAATAAAAAGAAACAGAAAACACACATTTCCCTTAGCGCATTTTGGTCACTTGGCCAGACAACGTCCCCAACAGCAACATTTCTTTCTGTAGTATGCCACTTGCTCCTGACAAATAAATTGGGACCAGCAAGTTGGCTCCAATGCCTCCAGAACTTGGTCACCTCTGACTGCATTGCTCTGAGTCTTTTGTAGGGTTAGCTAGCAAAGTCAAATGTTTGGACATCGTTTTGATATGGCCGCCCAAGAAGGAGCGTGTTGGGTGTGATATATTGGATACAGTCTTCCCGGCTCTGTACTCTGGCGTCAATTGGGCTCTCATTTGCCAGGTTGGCTGCTATGTGAAGAGTTGTCTGGAACTCGCTGTATGTGAGCTCCAACTCCTTTCCAAGAATCTGGAGTGCTCTCTTTATGATGCGTACAGCAGCTTCTACAGCACCATTTCTGTGTGGAGTCGGCTGGGTGGATTCTCCACATCTACTCCGTCCCATTTTTGGCTGCGTTCTCCTGCAAGGCTGGTTTGTTCATGCCATCCAGAAATCTGTAAAGCTCCTCCAAGACTGGTTTTGCTCCAATGAAATTGGTGCCTGGATCTGACCAGATTTTCCTTGGATGCCCCCTGATCGCCGTGAACCCTTGGTAGGCCACCAGGAACCCTTCTGCCGATAGTGTGTTTACCAACTCTGCGTGGATGGCTCTACTGGCCATGCAGCAGAAGACCACCCCCCAATCTTTTAGTTTCACCCTCTTCTTCACATCATCTTTGACTTGGTACTGTCCAAAGAGGTCTATGGTCGTGAACTTGAATGGCGCAGCAGGTTCTGTTCGTTCCGGCGGAAATTCACCCATTACTTGTTGACATTTCCTTGCCTTTTGCCTTTTTGCAGATTATGCAGCCATCAACAACCTTTTGGGCAATCCTTCTTCCTCGTATGACCCATGCCCTCCTCATCTTGAGCAGGGTTCCAGCCACTCCATCATGACTCTTGGTGGGCCTCCCGAGCAAGCAGTGTGGACACCCATGTGTTATAGGGTAAGATAGGGACCCCCACTTGATCTTCTTTGAAGATTTGCACTCGGCTACCACGAACTAATAGCCCGGAGTCCTCGTCTTTATATAGACTACTAGTCTGTCTGTCGTGGTGCTTGGGAAGGTTGTGCCTTCTTGCGCCGCAAGAAAGATGTCTCTCAGGGCATCTTCTCATTCTTTTACTGAGACAACGCCTGCCGAAGAGACTGCCTCCCACTTTGAGCTCTTTGCGGCTTTATTTTGTCCAATGAACTTTTTGCTGCTCTCCAGATTCATGCAATTGTTTTGACCAGTTTAGTCAAGCTACTGAACTGCTTGGCATCCACGACTCCTAGGATGCCTGATCCCGCCAGGTGGTCTTCTTTTCAGTTCAGTTACTGCTTGGTGTTGATCGGACTCAGCTTTGCCAAGTTGAATGTATGCTTTGAAGAGCCTAATTGCATTTCCCCGGAGGTCATCTGAGAGTGCTATGTCCCATGTGTCTTTGACTGGACATTTTCCAGTCTTTGCTTCTTGGGACGCCCTTCGCACCAGTATAGCTCGTCTTTGCTTAGCAGGAGTTACCAGGCCGACTGGGTCATACAGCCCTGAAACTTGGCTGAGCAGTTCTCTCCTCGTAAGGGGATTTGGCATCTGGTCTCTGACTTGTCCTTGGTGAAGGTCATAGCCACTTCTCATCTTGTTCTTTCTCTTCGAGAAATTGATTGCGGTCATGACATGGAGCTTGTCCCCTTCTACCATGTAGCCCAGGTCGATCGCCTTATTGTCCTCACCACTCATTTGGTTTGGCAGGACCAACATCTTTGTCTTGGCCTTCTCCAGCTCGTCCTTCCAACCAGTCCTCCCACTTTGCCCAGAAAAGACCCAAGGCTTGAGCTTGAACCCTCCAGCTTGCAGGATCTGCTCTACATTTGCTGTGATGGTTTTAAGCTGGTCAAGGTCATTGTGGGATGTGAGAATGTCATCGACGTAGCGGTCTTCCTGGAGCGCCTGATGAAAGGTGCGAGGTTTGCAGTCTCAAGCATTGCTAGCTGTGCAATGCACCCTGCTGGTTTGTCCCCAATGTTTACTCTTGTGATTGCATATTCCGCCAGCTCTTCATCTTCTGAGTCTCGCCAGAGGAATCTATGCAGGTGTACTTCTCGATACTCCAACCAAACAGAGTTTACATCTTTTTTATATCACCCAGGGCAGCGTGTACTCCACACATGAATCTGAGCAGGACAGCGCAGATCTGGTTGAGGACGTCTGGACCTTTCATCAGCAGGTCATTCAGGCTCACACCTCTGCACTTCTGGCTGCTGTTCCACACAAGTCTCACTGGGGTTGTGACAGAGTGTGGGTTAGGAGCAATAAGGTGACTCGCATGCCATACTGGTCCTTTCCAGTCGTTTATTGCCTCCTTGGACAATTTGATTGCCACCCCTCGATCAACCATGTCATGCACTTGAGCAGTATAGGCAACCTTCCATTCCGGTTCCTTGGCCAGCTGCTTTTCTGTTCTCAGAAATGTAGCCTTGACTGTCCTTTTATTGTTAGGCAGAGAGGCTGGATCTTCCAACCAAGGATATCTGGAATGCCAATGTGGCTCTTTGCTGTGGCTATCGCCTTTGACGTATGTGAGGCCTTCCTTCATTATTTTGACCTCCCTCTCCTCAGCAAGAGTCATTTCTTTGCCGCCTGCCTGGCATTTCCCGCAGCGGAACCCCCCGCATCTCGGCTCACATGCTGCACCAATGCTATCCCATTTCCACCACTCAAGGAAATCTTTCTTGGTGGTTGACGTACTTGACTCCTGAAACTTGGCGCTAACCTGTTTGTTTCGTAGAAGGGTCTCGGGGATCCTGCTAGTGAGCTCCTCATACTTTACAGCTGCTGCTCTCATTGACCTTGCGAAGTGAGACATGTGGGCTGATACAGTGAGCTCCTCAAAGAGGTCAGGATGCTTTCCGCCAACCGTCTTTCCAAGAGGTCCGTCACACAGTACGAGGTCTCCAACAGCTTTGACTCTTTGTGGAGCTAATTGTCCTTCTCTGTGGCTTATGAGCAAATGTATTTCTTTGGGTCTCACAAGTTCATCAAGTGGAATGCTTGGGAAAAACTTGTGCAGCTGCTTCGGTGTCACATTTTTGTGGACATTTGCTATGCTGTCTAGTCC
Source organism: Myoxocephalus aenaeus (assembly GCA_038501785.1). NCBI lineage: Eukaryota > Metazoa > Chordata > Actinopteri > Perciformes > Cottidae > Myoxocephalus > Myoxocephalus aenaeus. The sequence goes on from JBAMJR010000326.1 coordinate 6,161,425, forward strand.
ATAACAAACCAATTGATGGGGTTTGAGAGTGCCCTTGGGAGTCTTCACTCGGATCTCCACGCGAACCTTCATTCCCAACTCCATGGACGACAAGTGTAATTTCTTCACTTCTGAGGTTCAGTTCGCTTGCAGTCTTGTGGGTTATATAATTTGTGTCCGAAGCCAAATCAATTAATGTCCCGATTCTTTGTCCAGCATTTGCTGTGACCTCAAGGAGCATCTTAAGCACTGGCAGCTCTTGCAGTCCACTTTCCACAAGAAGGCTTGGTGGATCTTTTGTAGTGCTGAAGGCTCTTGACGTAGTGTTGGAGAACACATCCCGACATTGCTTTGCCAATTCTGGGGAAAGCTTGAAGAAATCCTCTTGATTTTTTGTATGTTTACTCCTGGTTTTCTCCCTCTCTGGGTTGAATCTGTGCTCTCTCTCTCCGATGCTGCTTTTTCTCACCGCAGCATTGGGGCACAGAGAGAAATGATGCTCAGGAGCTTGCTTAGCTCTGCAGACTTGGCTTTTACATAGAAAGTCAGTTTTGCAGTATGAAGCGTCCTCATGAACTTCAAGGCACATCTTGCATGCTCCCAACTTTCTTACTGCAGCCTTCTTCTGTTAGCTTTAGCGCACAAAACTGGTTGCAAAAGTAGAGTTTTCTCTTATGCTTTCCGTCACCACAGACTACACACCCTAAATGGTCATCTTCTGATTTGGTAGACTTGGTTCTAGCATATCTTGGCTCGGTTCTGGTCTCTTTTCTACTTGGCTCCTCCTCTCTTAGCTGCTCGAGCTGCTCATATATGCTCTCTTGCCCTTTGAGGAATGCCAAGGGACTGTCAAAACGATTCTCTGCTGCCACTCCATTTCTCCTGTCAGCGACATAGACAAGCCATTCCTTCTTCAGAACTTCTGGAAGTTTACTTTCTATTGATTTCGTTACCAGAGGATTTTTGATTGCGCCTGTGTCTCCAAGGTCGCTCAAATCATGAAGTGCCTTCTCCACAGCTTGGATTAATTCCACTATTTTCCGTGGCTGCTGACTTCTGGCAGCTGGCATTCTCTGCAACTCCTCCACTATGTCAATAGCAATAGCAATTTTATTGCCATAGCGGTTCTCTAGGACACGGAAAATGTCACCTGCAGTGTTATAGCTGGTCAGGCGAAGGTCTCTTGGGATTTTATCATCAAGACTGTCCAGTAGTTGAAACTCTCACTTCTCTTGAACCGGTCGGCTCACCCTGCTTCTGGAGTGCTTCCCAGTCCTTTTTCCACCTGTGGAAGTCCCGTTTATTCCCAGTAAACTTTGGCAGGGCTATAGGTTTCAGTCTGATGATGGCCGGCGTGGGCCCAAGTGGTCTTTCCCCCTCCTGTATGTAGTCAGCCTTCCTGGAAATCAGCTTGGGAAGGAGGAGTTCCAGCCTCTTCATGCGGCTCTGAAAGTCCTTTTCCTCACTTGGTGGGATACATCGTTTCCACCGACTGTACACATCCTTTGCGGTCTTTACCAGTCCTTGCAGGTGGTCGAGCATGAAGTCGTATGCCTCCTGGCCACCATCGGGCCGCACATCAGCAGCAGAGGAAGTGGGTGACCATCACCCACTTCCTCTGCTGCCTGCAATGCTGTTGACAATTCAACATCCCCGAAGTTATCCCAAAGTGCCTCCTGAATCAGACTTTTGACCTCCTTTAGCTTTCCATTACACTCATTGAAAGTCTTTGCTATGTCGGCTTTTTGCTGTTTAGTTAACACAGTATCTTCACCTGCCTCCAGCTCCGCCTCCAGTTCTGTAATGGATCCAGTCTCCACATCTTCATTTGCGCCCATGACTTTCTCATCTTCTTTTATGACATTATTGAAACTGTCTCTGAGCTCTTTTTCAGACATGTCCTTGTAGGTCCTGGTAATGCTGTTGACCAGACGTGTAAATAATCTTTTCGCTGTAGTTCACTCCACCTTGAGCTGCTCGACTGATTTCTCCATAGCTTGATCAGTCATGCTTGAATCCGCTCCGTCGTTGATTCCAGTTGACAAGGTAATTACTACTTCAATGCTTCATATATTTTCACTTGATTGTCTTATTTTCCCAGGATTCCAGTTTATTGCTTCTGCTGTTCCAGCTCAAAGCTCCCAGATTTCCTTTTCCTGGTTTTCCAGACTTTCCAGTTTTTGGTCCTCGGTTTTTCACTGTCAAGTTCCGGCTTCTGACCTACTGCATTTCCCCACTTGAAAGGGATTGACCCACACAGATATTTAAACTGGATTCCACTCCAATGAAAATTCCACTCCTTTTTTATCCCTCCTTTTTATTTTTGAGATTAATTTTGTCAAGTCATTCATTCCGATTCACTGAAGCAAGCTCCCGTCGAGCAAAGCTCCATATAGCAAATAAGAGAGAGGTGAAAAACCTTTAAATAAAAAGAAACAGAAAACACACATTTCAATATGCCAGCAAACACTTTCAATACGTGATCCAGCGCCCGTGCATTCTGTCTACATACATATGTCACCACATAGCCCCCAGCTGTGCCTCCACCAACATGTCAACAAACATTTCACTTTTGCCACACGTGAATGGGCTGCAGAGCCCGTGACGTATTTAGCGCTCGCGCTAATCAAACTGGCGGTGGCAGTGATCATCAGCAAAGTCCGTCACTTATAAAGTTCGCCACTCTTACCGGCTGCCTCTCCGGACTTGTAGATGTGTCTTTGTCTTGTCGCAGATATTCTGCTGCGTTCGGATCTAGCCGCCCGGCGTTCGTTTAATCCCCACCTTTGAAGTGCGCCCCGCGGTGCTTCCGGTGCCTACAAGCTCCGCCCCTTTTCCTCTCGAGTCAGATTGCTCGCACTAACATTTAATTAAATGCTTTGTTTATTATTTAATTTGCGATTATTTCTATCTTCCTGGTTGCTTTATTAATTTACAATTACTTTTATTTGCCTTACATTTTTTCTTTCTTATAAAATAAAAATCATGTTTGACTTCACACACACTCTGGTACACACTCTGGTACACACTCTCTTATACACACACTTTGGTACACACTCTTATATACACACACTCTGGTACACAGTCTCTTATACACACACTCTTATATACACACACTTATACACACACTCTGGTACACACACTCTGGTACACTCTTATACACACACTCTCTGGTACACACACTCCTCCTGGTTGCATAACTTGTGTTGCTCCTCAGTGGATGACGGAGCGTCAGAGAAGGAGACGCTGCCAGAGATCGGTGAAGGTCGGGACACCGGCGGTTTGATTCCTGGCCGCTCGCTGGTGTTCGGAGCACTGGAGCTGTGCCTCTGTGTGCTGGTCCGGAAACTTCCACAGCTCAGCCCCAAACTGGCCGGGACCAGTCCTTCTGGTGAGGAGGAGGAGGAGGAGGAGGAGGAGGAGGAGGAGGAGGAGGAGGGGTGGGCAGGGCAGGGAGGAGGAGGAGGGGTGGGCAGGGAGGAGGAGGAGGAGGAGGAGGAGGAGGAGGAGGAGGAGGAGGAGGAGGAGGGGTGGACAGGGATGAAGGAGGAGAAGAAGAAGGAGGAGAGCAGGGAAGAGAGGAGGAGGAGGAGGAGGAAGATGGGCTAGCAGCAATAATTATACAACATTTTATTTAGCAACATAAATAAAAGTGAAATAAAGTTTCCAATAAGAGAATATTAGACAAACTGTGTGTGTGTGTGTGTGTGTGTGTGTGTGTGTGTGTGTGTGTGTGTGTGTGTGTGTGTGTGTGTGTGTGTGTGTGTGTGTGTGTTCAGGTCCAGGAGGTTCTGTGTGGAGTTTGACTGACAGCGACTGTCAGCTGGTGGCATCCGCTCTGTGTGTCCTGTCTGAGCTGCCGTCCGTCTGCTCCCCAGAAGGTGAGAACAACACACACACAGACGTGCACACACACAGCTGCTAACTCTGACTCGTCTGTCCTCCTGCAGGCAGCGTGTCCGTCCTTCCCACCGTCCTCTACCTGCTGCTGGGAGTATTGAGAGAGATGGTGCTCCAGCCCAGCACACACACTGGTAACACACACACATGAGCAACATGGTTATGTATTCAAATATTTATATCTATATCTATAGATATAGATAGGGTATTTATATCTATATATATATATAGATATATATATATCTATATATATATAGATATATAGATAGGCTGAGCCCTACTCATATTATAATATATGTATTTGTTTTATGTATAAACATGATCTTTGTTTGTTACATTTTGTTTGGTATCTTTTTAAAGGGAAAGTGACTCTTTTTCTAAAACTTTATTTCCCAGGTGCCCCGGCGGCAGGCTCAGTGGGCGGGGCCGGTCCGGCCGTGGTGGTCCAGGCGGCTCTTCAGGCTCTGAAGTCCGTGATGACGTCTCCGATGAGCCGACAGGAGAAGAGCCGAGGAGCCTGGAGCCGGCTGCTGAGGTCGGCTCTGAGCTCCCTGCTGGGCCTCTGGGACACCGGTACACTCACACTCACACACACACACACTCGCACTCACACACGCACGCACTCGCACACTCTCACACTCTCTCTCTCTCTCACACACACACACACACACACACACACACACACACACACACACACACACACACACACACACACACACGCGCACACACACGGCTTCTGTATTCAGAGTGTGTGTGTCTCAGACGCGGTGGTGGACCACGGCAGCCTCCTCACCGCTTTGACCGTCTTCCTGCTGTCTGCTGGTCCGGACGTCTGCACCGTGGAGCCGCTGCACGCGCTCAGTCTGCAGCGCTTCACCGCCAGCATGGACGCCAAGGACCCGCTGGTCAGTTCTACTGGGGGGCGGGACTTCCTGTCATCAGGACTTCCTGTCATCAGGACTGCCTGTCATCAGGACATCCTGTCTCCTGTGTCTTTAAAATATAATAATATAATTTTTTATATAATAATGTAATTTATATTATAATGTAATTTATAATATAATAAGGTCATTTATAATAATATAATTTAAAATGTAATAATGTCATTTATAATATAATAAGGTCATTTATAATATAATACTTTTTAAATGTAATAATATAATTTATAATATAATTATATAATATAATTATATAATTTTTAATATATTATTGTCATTAGTTATTTGTGTTTCATGTAGTTTTTCTTCCATTATTGAAGTTATTAAGAGTTTTCTCCAGGAACCCTTGAACATCCGTGATGATGAAGATGATGATGATGAAGAGCAGAATAACACACCTCTCCTCTCTGCTGCAGGTTGTAAGTCGATGTCTTCAGCTGTTGACGTCACTGTTTCAGGCTCCGCCCCCCACGGCCGTCTCGTACATCCAGGCGCTCGGACCGCCGCTGGTTCGATTCCTGCAGGTACCGAACTCTTGTGACTGGAAATATTAATCATAACTGATGTTGAATCTGTGACGACAAAGTGGGACCAAGACCACATAAAATATGAATATTCTCATGCTTTTATTTAGAAAAGCTGATCCGATGAATAAATGTGCTCCTCAGAAGGTGGAGCGGAGTCGTCCTCAGAGTCCAGAGGAGCTGGAGGGGGTCCTGGAGGGGGTCCGGGCCCTGGAGGCTCTGGTCCAGGCTGCAGAGCCGACTCAGCGTGAGTCCAATTTGATACGTCTTGGGGAAATAAGCTTTATTATTATTATAAATGATGTCTTTAGATGGCGAGACGAAGCTTCCTGAAGCTTTGAAGCTTTCCATCCAATTGGTTCGCTCATGGGCCAAAACTTCATGGGACAATCCATTGATTTTCTTATATTTCAAATCGCACGACAACCCCACAAACTATTTTCTGAATCAGTCACGTGGTACGGCCGGCTCGCGAGGCTTTCGAACATCACCACATACGTCATCGACACAAGCCTCGATACGCGCTTCACCAAAATCTACCTGGATGACTCAACACACACATCGAAGCCTCGACACGAAAGGACACATCACTATTCGTCACACATGATGCATTCAAGGAAACGTGTATTTTGTGCTGATTGTCTGAGAGGAATCCTGCTGGCGTGTTTGTGGGTTCAGAGTGTTTTATTTGGAAGCTCCGCGTCCTTCACGTGGACTCATTTCCTGTTTTGTGGCCTTCAGGGCCTCAGCTGGTGTCCGTCTTGCTGCCGCTCCTCATCTCCTTCCTGCTGGATGAAAACGCTCTAGGCTCCGCCCCCGCGGCGTCCCGGGCGCTCCACGAGGCGGCGCTCAGAGATCTGATGCGTCTCGGCCCTCAGCACTCGGCTGTGTTCAGGTACCGGAGCCCAGCTGTTCATCGTTTATAAAACGCTGGCATGAAATACAGTCAAACTGATTTAATACTGAGCGTCAACAAAGACATCCCTTCCGTTGTATGCTGCTTATAGATGTAAGTAAAGGGGTTATAAAGCATGTCTTAAACCTTTATATGCTGCTTATAGGTGTAATTAAAGGGGTTAAAGGCAACTCGCAACACGTTTCCTGTTGTTTTTTAAAATAAAAGAGAATAAAGATAATAGTCATATGACCCTGTGTGACCCCGCAGGTCCCTGGTGGCCTCGGCTCCGCCCCTGAAGGCTCGTCTGGAAGCCGCCGTCAGAGGGAACCAGGAGAGTCTGACGGCTAAAGCCAGGTCCTCACCCGCCAAGTCCTCACCCAGCATCACGCTCAAGACCCACTTCCTGTGAGGCGGGGATCTCTGTGGTGACTCCTCCCACATCTACCCGCACGCTGCGCGTCACCCAATCACACGCCACCGCTGTTATTGATGCTCTTATGTCAACAATCACAATAATCACTCGTATCGGTCGTCAATGACCAACGAAAGACAAGCTTCTCTCTATAAAGGTTCACGTTTACATCAAACACGTTTATGTTCCACTAATATCGTTGATGTTATATATCTGAATCATCTTCATATCTTCAAATATAAATATAAATATATATATATATATATATATATATATATACAGGAATATTAGAGCAACATTTCTGTTTCATTAACATCCGACAATGTTGTCGTCAAAACTCATGAACTTTAATCTCAGAATTTGAAGAAAAAAGATTTATGGGTTTCAAGAATTCCGACTTCATCCCTCATTAATGATTATTAATTATTTAATTTTTACTTATTTCAAATTTCCAAATGTATTCATGAAGCACATTTAAAATCAACATCAGTTGACTGAAATGCTGTAAAATTAAAAAAAAAACTAAAAAGTTCAAAAGACAGAAACAGAGAACTTCAACTGTTACTGCGAGTTTTAGGATTTACGAACAGGCAGTGAAGGGGTCAACCGTTGTCATATTTTAGATCCACATCACCTCCCCCCAAACCTTCAGAATAAAAGCATGTTCACTCCCTGTTTGAGTGTAAATCTGCTATGAGCTAATTGTGGTTCAGATCCGGTTTGAGGATCCAGAATCTGAGAGCAGATTCACATGTTTTACTGAATTGAATATGTAACATGATTGATTAAATATGGAACCTGTCATGATCAGCCTCAGACGGCCGCTTGGTGTCGCATTGATCCAAAACGGTGAAACGTTGCATCATCAGACGAGACTTAGTTTACCTTAAAGCACACAGGCGCAGTCTCAACAGTGACAGGGAGCTTGACCAATCACAGGAGAGCGTCTCTGGGTCAGTGGAGGCTGTCGGGCCCCTTGACCCCGCCCGCCCGCCCGCCTCCTCCAGTCCAATGAAACAAACACTGTGCCGTTCGATCAGCTCTGATGATGAAAGGGAGGCTTTTATTTTTAAGGAATGATTGTCTCCATGTCCGACACTAAGAATAACAGGAGGTCAGAGGTCACGTTGATGAAGGAAAGAATGTCAATAACCGTTTTAAATGTTGATTTGTTGAGTTTCATGTCGTCTGAAGGATCCCGTGAATCATATGGTGGCCTGTAAGGGACAATTTAGTCTTCAGCACTTTAGCTAACAACACTATACGTCATGATGTCATTGTACAAGACGTGATGTTTGATCCATTCTCCTCTGCGTGAAGAGGAATGTGAGTCAGTTCGCTTTTACAGGACTTCCTGTTCAAGCTGTCACAATAAAACACTAAAGATTTACCTGCAGTACGTTTATTAACGAGCCTGGTGAGGCCTGAAGGAGTCAATTTGTTGTTTTATAACGGCAGACCTTTAATAAAAGAGGATTTTCTTCTAATTCACGTTCACTTTACTTGATTTGTGATGATGATGATGAAGGTTTGTCTGTGTGAGCTGTTTGAGTCTGAAACCTTAAAGTGCTGTAAAGGTTGCATTTAAGAGTAATTGGGTCAGAAATCTGCCCTGTTGCCCCTGTAACCACACCCACATGTAGCCACGCCCACCCATGATGTCACCGGGTCCTGGACTCCACCTGGACGTTACTGCAGCAGGTGAGAATTAAACTACCTGGAGTTCAGAAAAGACTTGATTTTTTTTAGGGGCTGTTAAGTCTTGAAGATTTATTTATTTTAAAAAATGATCTTAATATACAACATTTTTTATAAGTATGAGTTGTATTACCGAATAGCTTCAGTCTGAGTTTAACTTCAGGAATCTGAAGCTGATCCTGGTTTTATGTCTTTAAAGACTCAGGGAACTTGTGGTTCCCAGAGTCTTAAAAGGTAGGTTGGGGGCTAGAGGTTTCAGTTATCGGGCTCCTCTTCTGTGGAACCAGCTTCCACTTTCAGTCTGGGGGGCAGACACAGTCACCTCATTTAAGAGTAGACTTAAGACTTTCCTCTTTGATAGCGCTTATAGTTAGGGCTGACTCCGTAAGGAGAGGGAGAGTCAGACAACTCCCCTCGCGATTCACGAGGGCAACCCACCTCGTGATTCCGTCAGATTACACCCCCTCCCTTGAATTTTTAGAAGTGCTATAGGCTTAGACTGCTGGGGGACATTTTAGGACACACTGAGCTCTCGCTCGCTCGCTCTCTCTCTCTCGCGCGTGCTCTTGCTCTCTCTCTCTGTGCTTCCTCGCCTCAAGTTTCCATGGATTGTGGCTGTGTCTGGAGCCAGTCCTGCCTCCTGCCATGGTGGCCCTGCTGATGCTCGTCCTCTCTACCTCCTTCTGCTTCATGGATTGTGGACCATGCCTACTACTCATTATATGAATAATTTCTGTCATATTCATGTAATGTGCTGTAACTATGTTACATTATTCATTCTGTACACATGACATCTATTGCTTCTGTCCATCCGGGGAGAGGGATCCTCCTCTGTTGCTCTCCCTTTTTTTTTCCCCTGTGAAAGGGTTTTTACTATCTTTATTTAGGGTTTAGAGTTTTTCCTGATCCGATGTGAGGTCCCGGGACAGGGATGTTATGTGTACAGATTGTAAAGCCCTCCGAGGCAAATTTGTATTTGTGATGTTGGGCTATATAAAATAAACTGAATTGAATAGAAAAGCTGCTGGAAGTGAACTGGCTTGATCCATAGGTATAATAATAGATATAATAATAAATCATAATAGATATATTAATAAGATAATAATACATATATTAATACATACTGTATATTAATAGATCATACTAATATATATATTAATATATAATAATATATATATTAAATATATTAATGTATTAATATATATAATAATTGATATATTAGTGATATTATAATAGATATATTAATACATATAATAATAATAATAATAATAATAATAATAGATAATACTAATAGATATAGTTGAGTATCATCGGCATAACAATGAAAGTTTATGGAGCGTTTTCTGATAATATTGCCTAAAGGAAGCATTTATAAGGTGAATAAAATGGGTCCAAGCACAAAACCTTATGGAACTCCGTGACTAACGTTGGTGGTCATCGAGGCTTCATGGTTTACAAACTGAGATCGATCTGATAAATAGGACTCAAACCAGCTTAGTGCGGTACCTTTAATACCAATTGACTGGCCCAGTCTCTTTACTTTTGTGCAGAAAGGATTTGATATAAAATATCCTCACTAATCAAACTATCTGAATAAAATATGAACACTCATACTACATTTAGTACTAGTACTATTCGAACAAAGTACTTTAAGGGCTGTTGAACTTAAACATGAAACCTTGCCATATGTCTTCTACTCAATATGGAGAATCTGTTGGTGTTTGTGATGTAGACACAATGAACTTCATGACGTCACTCTAGCGCCCCCTTGTGGTTCACATGGCTCATTTATTGGGGCAGCCCCGAGTGAAGCGCCCAGGGAGCAATTTAGGGTTAAGTGTCTTGCTCAGGGACACTTCAACGTGTGAACTATGGGGAGACTGGGGATCGAACCGGCCACCCTGTGGTTGCATCCCCATGAGCTACAGCCGCCCTTTGGCAGCATTATTTCATAATTAAGTTTACTTAAATCTAGTGCTGTCATATTAGCGCGTTATTAACGGCGTTTTTTTAGATATAGCATTTTATTTTTTCTCGCAAGCACCACGTCGGATGTAGCTCAACCGGAAGCAAAACAATAGGCACGCCGTTTGGGCTTGGAAGCTAGGCTAACGTTACGGTTTGAAATGAATGAATGGTGAGCGCGATACAGCAAAATTAATAATAAGACGCTAATGAATGGAAAGTTTACTTTCAAAAAGTTGTCAGATGGTTCCCTTGACAAGACCAAAGTGGTATGTGCCATTGTGAACTGAGCTATCATGGTAGGCTATCCAGTCTGAAATACCACTTGATGGCCAAGCACACAGCTGATGCTAACTCAGCGCCCCCTCGTCATAGCCAGACATGAATGGATGACTTCGGACAGAAACACATGGACACCACAACGAAGAACAAACTTATTGCAGCCATAGCTAAATGGGTCGCTACTGCGTGTATGCCTGTTAACGGTGTGGGGTATGGAGGACCGGAAATGACTTAATTATAAATAAATGCAGGAATAAATACAGGAATAAATAAATAAATGCTTAAATAAATGTATAAATAAATAAATGCAGGAATAAATAAATAAATGCTTAAATAAATGTATAAATAAATAAATACAGAAATAAATAAATGCTTGTAGAACATACGTCTATGTTAATCTTGTTTAAGTAATGTTCAGATTGAATTCCGATAACTAGACACGGCGCATGCGTATAGTCAGAATGAATATGAATGACGAGCATGACTCACGTTGCCTGTAATGTCTTCTCAAGTTCCCGAGTAAAGAAACTAATTACACGGAGTCCGGAATTGTGTCACTCGTCTTTCAACATGGTGTCAGAAGTGGGGTTTGGTCGTGAATGGAATACCTGCCTAAGACGTGGTAAGACGCACTTTTCTCAGCGCTTTGAGGACGTAGCAAACAGCCAGCTAGCGCTGCACGTCTAACGTAGCAAAGGCTAACTTCCGACGACAACGACCATGGCTGAAGGATTCCGTAGACCAGAACAGCTGATATTTGATGGAAACATAGCTGAAGGATGGGGTGTATTCGAGCAAGAATATGAAATATTCATTGCAGCTGCTCACTCCGATAAGGATGCTCGAACTCGAGCTTTCATACTTTTGAACTTAGCTGGTTCGGAAGCTATTGAACGAGAACGTGCTTTCGTCTATGCACCCGCTGTTCACGCGGGGGAGGGAGACAACAGACGTTTAGTGACCGCAGCAGAATCGAGAGAAGATCCTGAATGTCTCAAATGAAAATTCCGCCAACTTTGCAGCCCTCAAACAAACATAACAATGGAAAGGCATAAGTTTAATACAAGAAACCAACGACCAGATGAAACAGTGGAGGCGTATGTGAGTGACCTGAAAATCAAAGCTAAGAACTGCAGATTTGGTGAACTCAAAGACGAGTTAATCAGAGACAGAGTGGTGTGTGGCATAATGAATGATAGCATGAGAAAGCAACTTCTGCGTGACAATGAGCTAACTTTAACCAAAGCCATTGAAGTGTGCCAAATATATGAACAGACCAAGCAACACACAAAAGCCCTTGCAGCTCCAAAGCAAACACTTGCTAAAGTGGACAGTTTACAACACGCAGTCAAAAAAAGACAGCCACAGAAGCTAAAATCAGGCATTGAGCAGCGTGCATCACAATCACATTCAGACCAGCGTTACGCTTCGACATTTAACTGCAAGAATTGTGGAAACAAGCACGAGGCCAGAAGAGAGAAATGCCCTGCTTATGGTCAGCAATGTCACAAGTGTGAAAAATTGAACCATTTCCAGAAATGCTGTAAATCATCACAAACACAAGGCTACAAAAAGAGATATGTCAATCAGGTTGAAACTGTGCAGGCCTCTAGCAGTGATGAAGAACTGTACTTTGTGGATGGAGTTAGTGTGGCAAGTGGAACTGTTGATGCTGTCGACTCCCATCTGATGCATAGGAGTGACATATTCTCCACTGTGCACATTAATGGAAAACCTGTAGAACTCAAAGTCGATACTGGCGCTAAATGTAACGTCATGGCAGCTGATCTTTTTGCACAAGTGAGAAAACATGAACAACTCCAGTCATCACAGGGTACTAAACTGGTAGCTTATGGGGGTGAGGAAATCCACACAGCTGGAATAGCCCTACTTTCGTGCCACTCTGCAGGCGGAACATACACCTTGCAATTCTACATAGTAAAACGAAACGTACAACCTCTCCTTGGCCTACCAGACTGTCTCCATTTAAGCTTAATCACCTTGAATAAAGAAGTTCATCAGATAGGCATCAGCGAGGAAACAAGTTTCTCACGCCAGATGTTTACAGAGTATGCTGACCTCTTTAAAGACGAACTTGGCAAGCTTCCGGTCACGTATTCCATGAAGCGAGACCCGGAGGTCCATCCCATGGTAAAACCTGCACGCAAAATACCAGTGCCAATGCAAGATAAGGTTAAAGCAGAACTGACCCGGATGGTCAACTTAGGTGTGATCACCCCTGTCACAGATCCCACTGAATGGGTTTCGTCTATGGTCGCCACTCACAAGAAAAACTCAGATGACATCAGACTGTGCATTGATCCAAGGGATCTAAATAAAGCCCTAAAACGTCCACACCATCCTATGCGTACCGTAGAGGAAGTAGCTGCACAAATGCCCAATTCCACAGTCTTCTCTGTCCTCGACGCAAAATGCTCATTCTGACAGATCTCACTTGATCACAAGTCATCCATGTTAACGACTTTCAGCTCTCCATTTGGCAGATTCCGCTTTCTGAGAATGCCATACGGAATCAACTCAGCCAGTGAGGTGTTCCAGCGCGCGATGGAGCAGATCTTTGCTGGATACCCCTGCGCTGTCATTGTGGACGACATAATCATCGGCGGAAAAGATGACAAAGAGCATGAACAAAACCTCAGAAAAGTGCTAGATCGTGCAAGGAAAGTGAACCTTAGGTTCAACCCCTCAAAGTGCAAATTTAGACTGAGAGAAGTCGGTTATGTTGGACATGTGTTCACAAGTGAAGGATTAAAGCCAGACCCTACAAAGACAAAGGCGATCAGCGAAATGCCCATACCGGAAAACGTCACAGCCCTTCAGCGTTTCTTAGGGATGATCAACTATTTAGGAAAATTCATTCCTAACTTCAGCGAGATCTCAGCCCCGCTGCGTGAGCTTACATGCAAAGACATTCAGTGGTGCTGGCTGAAGCATCACCAGGAGGCATTCGATGCTTTGAAACAGTGCCTGTCCAGTCCACCCACTCTGCGCTACTACAATGTCAAGAAACCCGTCACACTCACCTGTGATGCCTCACAGTATGGACTCGGAGCAGCATGTCTTCAGGAAGATGCTCCGATTGCCTACTCGTCCCGGACATTGACACAGACAGAGATGCGCTATGCGCAAATTGAAAAGGAACTGTTAGCAGTTGTTTTTGCATGTTCCAAGTTCAATGATTACATCTATGGGAAGCAGATCCAGATTGAGACTGATCATCAGCCATTAGTCACAATACTCAACAAGCCCATACACTCGACTCCAGCCAGGTTGCAACGCATGATGCTGAGGCTGCAAAAGTACAACTTCAACATCGTCTACAAAAAAGGCTCACAGATGTACATCGCTGATACCCTGTCACGTGCCCCCAGAACAACAACAGAGCAGCACAACGAGACAGGTGACTATGAGATCATGTCAGTCCAACACATCTCATCCTCCAGGCTGACTGAATTGAGGCAACACACTGCTTCAGATCCAGTTCTACAGAAACTGAGCGGTGTCATATCAAAGGGCTGGCCTTCTAAACAAGCTCGGTTACCTCCAGAGATCCGCCAGTATTTCCCCTACAGAGATGAACTGGCAGTTGAAGATGGTGTCGTTATGAAAGGCCCAAAGACTGTCATTCCCAAGTCTTTGCAAAAGGACTACATCACCATTCTCCACAGAGGCCACCCAGGCTCAGAATCCACTAAACGCAGAGCGCGTGGAATAGTGTTCTGGCCCACAATCACTGAGGACATCGAAAAAGAAACAACCACATGTCCGGTGTGCAACAGTACAAAACCTCACCAACAAAAGGAGCCGCTCAAGCTACACCAAGTGCCTGACCTACCGTGGTCAACAGTCGCAACCGACATCTTTGAGTGGAATGGCCAACACTATTTAGTTATAGTTGATTCCTATTCATGTTGGTTTGAGATCGACCTACTTCGTGACCTAACAGCCAACACTGTGATTACAAAACTAAAAAGGCACTTCTCTGTCCATGGCAGCCCGCACAAACTTATTTCCGACAACGGCACTCAATTCACCAGCCAACGCTTCACAGACTTTGCCCTAGCCTGGGATTTCAGTCATGTAACAAGCAGCCCAGTATGTCCACAAGCCAACGGGCTAGCTGAACGTGCCGTTCGTAGTGCAAAGCAGCTAATGGAAAGATCGAAGAGAGACGGAACCGATGTCTTTCTCAACCTGCTCAATCTTCGCAATGTGCCACGTGACCGCACACTTGGCTCCCCAGCCGAAAAGCTGATGTCCAGGCAGACACGAACCACCCTACCTGTGAGCAAGAGACTGTTGGTCCCAAAGTCCAAGAACAACACAGTTGTCAGGGCAGGGCTCGTTCGTAAACGCCTATCACAAAAGGAATGCTATGACAAGTCCAGCAGACCCCTTCGTCCCTTACATCAAGGCGAAGTTGTGAGGATGCAAACCCCTCTTGGGCATGACCGCCTAGGAACCGTCAAGGAAGTCTGCAAGGAACCCAGGTCATACATCGTCCAATCAAAAGGAGGAGAATACAGACGGAACCGCAGGCATATCCTCCCCGTCTCGGAACCTCCACCACAACAGGGAGACCCCCAAGACTTCACTCCTGCATTTCAGTCACCCACCTTCCATCCTGAAGAAGAACAAACACTCAACCACACACAAAACATGAGCCAGGACCCTGTCCAATCCCCCAATGGGACAGCAAACAATACATACATCACCCGCTCTGGAAGAGCTTGCAGGCCAAATCCTAAGTATGTGCAGTAGGCACTAGGCCAATTGGACTGTTAATAACAAAAAAAAAAGTGAAACTCATGATGTGATATGTGACATGCCAACAGTATAATTTGCCTTACCTGTGATTCAGTTTGAGTTTAGAATTAACGGATTTAGTTTCAAGTGAAAATGGCATTGAACTCATTTGTTAATACACATGTATTAGAACATGTTTGTTTATTGATTCCCACAGCCGTAAGCTAAGGAAAGGGGATGTAGAACATACGTCTATGTTAATCTTGTTTAAGTAATGTTCAGATTGAATTCCGATAACTAGACACGGCGCATGCGTATAGTCAGAATGAATATGAATGACGAGCATGACTCACGTTGCCTGTAATGTCTTCTCAAGTTCCAGAGTAAAGAAACTAATTACACGGAGTCCGGAATTGTGTCACTCGTCTTTCAACAATGCTTAAATAAATGTATAAATAAATACAGGAATATATAAATATAAGTTATACTTAAACAGGACATCATTAAATAAATCTATTTCTACATTTCTGTATTTCAATATTTATTTATGCCTGTATTTATGTGTCCACACGTATTTCTTCATTTATTTATTTCTGTATTTCTGTGTCCTTGTATGCAAATGAGCTGGGGTGGTCCGAACCTCATTGTTAAACAGGATTGGTCACAGGAGTGTGATCGCTCCTGGTATGTTATGCTCTACTACTTCTGCCATGTTGTTGAAGTTGGCAAGCTCAGCTAACCGTTAGCAGAAGTCCGGATTTTCAATGCCCTGTCCGGCGTCCGGCGCAGCATCAAGCCGGACGCGTATTTGTCCTCCTTTTTGCATACCTGCAAACTTGTCACCTTACGGCGAAATTCGCCGTTTTGAAATCAAAATATGTGAACTGGCCGGCCAGCGTTTCTGAGATTGGAGTGGTCGTGATCTTCATAATAGAAGATCTTTGATGAGTCTTGGCCAATCAGCGTTAAGATGTCTCCAGCAGCCGTTTCTCAATACGCGTTCTTCTCTGTACTTGATGAGGAAACACACAACTGAAAGTTGACATTCTCTGAATACTACTGTTGTTGAGTCACAACATGTACTTTTAGGATGTTTTCAGGCGAGAAGTTAGTTGTTTAAGCATCAAATCTGTGGTCGGTTATTCAAGATTCAGCCTTCTTAAAAAGATACGCCGACGAGTTGAGTTCCTGCTGAGGGACCGTGAGTCCCGCAGCACCGGGCCGTCAGCGCTCTGCTGCCCGCCGAGAGCAGCCTGATCCCAGCAGGACTTTTTGAAATGATCCGCTTGCTCTGATTTCTCCGTAGCGGTTAAACATGAGATATGATTCTGTTTTGAGGGTCTAACGAGCAATCTTTATTAGTTTATTATTTATTCACAGTAACGTTACATCAGTTTAACGAAGGGAAAGGTTAAGATTCATAACTTTTAAGATTTTAATTGAACTTTTACTTTGAACTACAGCGGTGTTTTATTACTTTTTTACCGAATTGATTGCAATTATATAAAAATATATAAGTATATATATATATATATATATATATATATATATATATATATATATATATAACAATACATTAAAAAATACATATTAATTCATTGTTAATTACAATTAATAAGTACATATTAATAATATATTACATATATATAAGATATATATTACATATACATATAAAAATAAATAAAAAATACATATTAATTAGTTGATAAAGCAGGGTATGCTCCAAGGAGATCAATTACAGTAAAAAGGGCTCACATCTCTCTTCACACTTAATAAAATCAAACTGCACCCCTCCTATGCAATTGTTCACAGCCTCACAAAATACTGCATAGTGTCCTCCTTTTTGGTGTTATGGATATGGTCACCCTGGCCTAGACAGCTTTTTGACTTCCTCTACAGGGGCCATGTGCTTAGGCAGGGGTGTTGTTAGAAGAAAAACGTATTTACTCTTAATCAACGACTGTTTCACAGTTATATTATTAATCATAGACTGTGTAAAGGCTTGTGGCTTCGCATTTGACCTACTCTCCTGTTTAAACATACGTATGACCTTCTGAAAGAGTCTTGAGACTGGGGATGCCTACATGTCTCTGTTTGAAGAACGTGGTGTTCCTTGTTATCATGTGACCATGCCGATGCAAGCGAATCTAAAGACGTCATGAGAGCTTCTGTGATTGTGTCATTAATGTATTTAAGAGGTAACTCCCTGCTCATTCATTGAGCAGTCCAGGATACGCAATTGACATATCATGTTGTGATTCTGACTCTGTTCCTTCTTCGAAGAATAAATGATCCTGATCAATGATTTTACCTCAAGGTGTCGTGGGAATTTTTCTATCAGGTGTCCAAACCTTTTTCACCGAGGGCCACAAACAGAAAAATATACGAACGTCTGGGCCGCTCAGGTGAGGTATATCGCAAAATTAATCAAATGAGGTCAATTATGCTTATATATCAGTGGCGGCTGGTGAAATTATTTTTGGGGGGGGCGCAGTTGGGCGGCGCGGTTTAAATAGCACTCCACAATGAGAAGAAAAGAGGTTTTGAGTAGAATATTCTAAAAAACAAAGCTTTATTTCAAGAAAACACAGTGCTCAACACTGTCCAATAACAACTATCAACAAACTGTAACTTTGAGAGCGAGGTTCAGAGCAGAATGGTTTAAGAAACATTCAATGTGGTGGCCAGAGCAACTTCAGGGAATACATTGACGTAGCATTCAAACTGGGGGCCCTGCAGTAAGGTGGCACTGGTGAGGTGGTCTTTGAAGGCAAAGCGTTCCCTGGTGTGTCCAAGTATGGTGTCAATAACCTACAGATAAATATATAGAGAGAGACAGAGACAGACAGATAAGTTGTGGGGAAATATCTACTACAAACAGGCTTCATACTACAGACAAAAAACTATGTTTTGTGTGTCTTGATGGCTCCGCAACATAGACAAAAGGCCAGGAGCCACCTTGATGGCTGTAGCCTGGAGCTATGACTGACACACACACACACACACACACACACACACACACACACACACACACACACACACACACACACACACTTGTTGAGGGTTGAATTGGTATTTTAGATAAAGTTATAGTCTGATATGATATCCACCCAAATCTAACAATGTCCAACATGTGTTCTGCTGTGGGAAAGATAAAACATTAAACTCTAACAGGCATCTGCTGATTTTGACACTCACCTCTGCAGCAATCCTTCAAGCTCATCTTCCTTCACAGCCCGGTGCTTCCTCGGCTGCTCAGAGCCACTGCTTTGCTCCACACTGAGCCTCCAGCTAACAGCTCCGGTTAGCATGTAGCTTGAGGAGAAGCTCCGGGTGTACGTCCTCCCGCGGTCACTGCTTTGCTGCTGACTTTTTAAATCCAGACGTTCGGGTCCCAACTCTTTCAGCCTCTTCTTGTCAACATCTGATCGTGGATTGAAAGGTGTTTCGCGTAGAGATACCACTGAGTTTTCAGTCGCCATACTAACATAATCTAGGGTGACCAGATGTGAGTTTGTGAAAAAGAGGACACTTCGTTCCGGGGGGGTGGGGGGTGGGGGGGGGGGGGGGGTAGCAGTAGTGTGTAGCATGCCGTGAACTTACATTTACGTTGAGATCGGTCGACCAATGACAGTTCTCTCTACAGTCAGAGCTTGCGCAAGAAGGTGGAACGTGAGGGAGATACCATTTCCAAAACTTGTAAGGGGGTAATAACTATTTTCCCGAACGTAGCAAAATCCCGGACGTTTTTGGAATCCCTGCCGGACGCTTTTTTTAGGTCTCGAAAAGAGGACATGTCCGGGAAAAAGAGGACGTCTGGTCACCCTACATAATCAAAGTCTCTGCTAGCTGTGTTGCTCGTGTAGCTACGGGAGCTATATGGGATGTGAGGGAATGATAAAGGTCTCTGATTCGACGAATAGTCCAACCACGTTGCAATAAGAAACAATGTCATTGGCTAGGGCGCAGAATTGTGCGCCCGAAGATTCACGTTTCATCCGCCAATGAGAAGCTGTCCTTGCCGCAACGACGGCTTTTCTCAGTGATGATGAATGGCGATATATTATATTTGGTATATCTTAAGTGGTTGTTGACAGGGGCTTACGGTCTCCCACACACATTTAGCTCGTCAACACGGTATATTTCTTATTTAAATGATTTGGTACATAATGTTTTTTGACAATATATATTATTATTTTTTTTTCTTCTTTTTTTTTTTCATCGCAAGATTTTAAGAGGGGCGGCGCCCTAGCGCCCTCTATTGACGCACCGCCACTGTTATATATATATATATATATATATATATATATATATATATTGGAAGCTCTTGGAAGCTCTTGGAAGATCTTGGAAGCGCTGATGAGCTCTGTCATGAGATGTGATGACGGCCACATATTTCCCCTTTTTAGCAGAAAGGTTGACCTCTGGAAAAGCTGCTTTGATGTCAGACAGCGTGGGGAAGAGCAGCGTTGACGTTACGTAGTTGTGTCTCAAAGAGACGGAGCTTCACACAGAACGGGTTCATGTGTGCGTGAGGTTGTGGTACCTGCTCTTTGCATTGCAGGCTCTTGTTCAGTGTGAGATTATGATAATATCAACTAGAGGCCAGGTCTGCCAACGTGTCACTCAGCTCATGAAGAGGTCGTCCTTCTCTTTCAAAAACTGGTCAGCGCAACGCTGCAGCGGTTTTATTCCCTGAGGTCAGACTCAGGGAATAAAACCCTGAGAGGTCAGACTCAGGGAATAAAACCCTGAGAGGTCAGACTCAGGGAATAAAACCCTGAGAGGTCAGACTCAGGGAATAAAACCACTGCACCGCGGAGCTGCGCCGGACCAGCGCACCCCAGAGAGAGAGAGGAGGTCCGTGTTCAGCTCCGCTTTAGCTGATAAGTCTTCTGCTCTGTGTTATGAAGTCTCGTCTGAGAGGTTTCAGTGTCCTGCTGTGAGCTGAGCGACCTCGTAGCTGTTATGAGGCATTTTCTCGTGTTTTGTTCAGATGGCAAAAATGTGATTGTTGAGCTAGTAGGTTAGCTGCTGTTGACTTTCTCCACTATATTTTTAGAATCTGCCACGGGCCAATAAAAAAGTTGGCCCGCGGGCCGTAGTTTGGACACCCCTGTGCTTAGGGATCGGTTGCTTCTGTCTTGCTCCCCTACTTGACCAATCCTGTTTAACAATGAGGTTCGGACCGCCCCAGCTCATTTGCATACAAGGACACAGAAATACATAAATAAATAAATGAAGAAATACGTGTGGACACATAAATACAGGCATAAATAAATGAAGAAATACAGAAATGTAGAAATAGATTTATTTAATGATGTCCTGTTTAGGTATAACTTATATTTATATATTCCTGTATTTATTTATACATTTATTTAAGCATTTATTTATTTATTCCTGTATTTATTTATTTATTTATACATTTATTTAAACATTTATTTATTTATTCATGTATTTATTTATTTATGTATACATTTATTTAAGCATTTATTCATGTATTTATTTATTTATGTATACATTTATTTAAGCATTTATTTATGTATTCCTGCATTTATTTATTTATTTATTTATACTTAAGTCATTTCCGGTCCTCCATAGTGGAGGACGAGGGTCTAGCTGATATAATACGCATCGCATCCAACAACAGGACCTACAAATTGCCTTCGACATATGCCTTTGCATAAAGCAAGCCAATCCACTTTTTCATGTTGATAAGAGCATTAAAATGAAGAAGAAAAAAAATTGCGATTAATCGCGAGTTAACTATGACATAAATGCGATTAATCGCGATTAAATATTTTAATCGTTTGACAGCACTACTTAAATCATAAGCATTTTGGAACTAAGGAAAACTTATTTTCATTAAAAAGGTTGCTTTTTATAGTACTTAAAAAATGTACTTAACTTTTGGTTATCAAAAAATTTACAATTGTTTTTATAATTAAGGACTTATTTTCATTCTTCATGAATTGACAACATTTTGTAATTACGGAATTTAATAATTTTTATAGTGATTTTTTTTTCATGAGAATGGTTTAGGGATCATGCTAATTGTGTAATGAAATGTTGTATTATTGTACTCCATGAATGTACTTAATTTTGTAATTAAGGATTTTTCTTTATAAAAAGGGGGTTTTACTTATTTCGTAAGAAAATTGTCTTTTTAGATTTTGCTTGTTTTTTATTAAGAATATTGTTGTTGTTTTTTATAATAATTGATTTGACTTCATAAGAATTTAGGTTATTTTTGTTCTTTGTTAATTTGTATATTTTTGTAACTAAGAAAATTACCTTTTTCATTTGAATTTTGATTATTTAAGATCTCAACATAGTGAGTTGTTATATGTGAAACTCAAACACGTCGCAGCGCCCCCTGACGTCAGCGGCGTCACCTCCAGATGCTGCCTTCAGGGACTGTCGGAAACCATGAGTCATCAGATCAAAATCACATAAGCGCCACCTAATGTACTTGTAGAATGTAAACAAAGGGTACATCCCAAGTCTCTAAATTGCATCCCCGTTTCCCTCACTTGCGTCCTTTCCTTGCGTCTTAGTCCCTCCAACCAGGGATGCATGGAGAGACGCAAGGAAACCATGATGAGAGAAGACGCGAGGAAATATGTTTTAAGAGACATGAGACGTCCTTTCCTCTGAAGCGTCACGTGAAGCGACGTCGATTTCTGATGACTGCAGCCACCTGACAGCTGATCACATCTGATCACATCTGATCAGCTTCAGTCGCTTTAACAGCTGACGGAGTTTTGTCCGGAGAGTTTTTAGCGAACATTCCAATAAAAATGCACTTAAAATATTGATAAAAATGATCGTATGTTTTCAGTTGATTTAATGGTGTTAAACTACTATTTATATTAATAAAGACAAAGTTATCATGAGTGGCAGAGTGGAGATGTTTTCTCTGTCGTCTGTTACCGTTTAATAAACTGCATTGAGTATTTATATACTGTGATGTGTCCTGCTTATACGCGCAGGATCGATTGCTACCGGCGAAATGCGTCTTATTTATTTATTATTTACATCGGTATGTTTTGAAATTCTGATTGTGACATCATTATAAAATAACCCACAATATATATATAGTTTATCTTCATTACGTGTTGTAAAAAAGTGTTTCCTCTCTCCAACTCTCTGATTTTAATTACATACATAATAAAAGTTATTGAGGGAAACAACAGATCAAATCTTTGAAGACAGTTGTTTATGGTCCTTTTGTTGTTCAGACCTACAATGAACATATTTTAACCAGATGGTGAATAAGAAAACAGATTTAATACATAGCTTGGGTTTAATCTGTGATCGTCTTCACTCTGGTATTAAACTCCAGCATCAGTCCGCTCAGCTGCAGCGTCCAATCACATAACAGATGAACAGTGAGGGGGCGTGTCCAGCGTTAAAACACTTCCTGGAAGCCTGCTCTCGGGGCACCTCGATCATGGCTCCTCCGATTTCCCTCCTTGCTCCTCCGAACTGAATAAGAGGCTGCGGTCGAATAGTCCATTTTGGTTAGGAACCTTCCTAACTGAGTGAAATGACCCGGAAGTACCTCAGTGGCCGCCATGATAAGTGCCGGTCGAATTGTCCAAACGCAAAGGAAAGGAGCTTCAATGCTTCCTAATTTAGCTCCTTTAGCATAGGAACCACTGGACCTTCCTTACGAAAGGAAAGGAGATAATGCCGACCCACAATTCCTTGCGGCGGCAACATTTAAAGTGACGTATCATTCGGCCGTTCACGAGAACAGACGATCATGACCGACACACGCAGATCATGTAAATAACTGTTGCTATAACTTGGAAACACTTTCAATAATCTGTTAAACCTGCTGGCAAACTAAAAACGTTACGTTGCTGAAAAGTGCTGTAAAGTGATCAAACTGACGTATTTTATATTCTATCTGGTGTAGAACTGCAGCTTCAGCCCTCATTCTTTTATTTTATTTGACTTCAGTTACAGAAGCTTTAGTGAAAGAGTTAAACTGGACGAGCTCTTCAGTCTGAGTCATGTTTCTGATTATCATCTTTTTAATCAACTATTTTGTCACATTACAATAAAACATATCAAGTCAACACGAGTTGTGTGATGTTTCATAAACTGTTGTATGCATATTTTTATGATCAGATTATAATCTGCATGTAAATAAACCATAACAACATAAAGGGATATGAGACACACATATATGACACACATCGTTTGTGGGATAACGTATTTAATTCAGCATGTTTGAAACTGAACAAAGAGACAGTTTTAGTAGCTTTGTACGTTGGTTTCACTTTCATATTCCTTCGTTCATTTCTATTCCAACCTCGTTATTAAAGTAATACTATGAACCGGGTTGTTTATGTCGTTATGACGCAACACTGTAAGAAGACGGACGAAGTATATAAACTGCGCTTTTTGTAGTCCTTCTTCAGAACATTGTAGTTTCACCGCTGGCTACAGACTGACGTCACTAACATGCACCTGCCGTCGCGTCATAACTACGTCGCTTAGTGAAAGTGGAGTCGGATTTGCCAAACACCGCGGTTGTCTTCTCCTAACTCCTTATGAATTCTCCTTCCCATCTTTACTTAACCCTGTGACGTTTTCCACAGAGGTTAAGGAAAAGTGCTTAGGGTTAGACGTTAGGAGGTAATTATTTGACTATTCGACCGCAGCCTCGGATCTCCGTGGTCAAATCAGCAGACACTGAAATTTCAGTGCTCCTATATGCTGACATTCACGGTAAATGCATTCAACCGAGCCACATCGGGAGCGAGCAAGGGTTTTTACAAAGTTAGCGGAAAGATCCACGTGACACAACATCCGGTTTTCAAAATAAGATGTCGACAAACATCAGTTTTCAAAATAAGATGTCGACAAATCGTATACTAGCATATATGGAAATGAGATTAAATTAATTATATTCAGATTAAGTAAAACATGTGACCTTCAGATATTTTACAAAGTAAAAAATGAACTGATTTTGTATCTTTCAAATAGATAATTTCTAACATTTTGCTAAAATTATGCTTGAAGTCAAACAATTTTACTGTAAGACTTTATAAAAAAATAAAAGTCCTACTTTAGTATGTTCAAAAAGCTTTTATCTGATTATTTGAGGTGCTGTAAATATACTTTCCCCTTTGAGTTCCAGGAAGTGACTGATACAGACGTGTTCAGGACGTCCCTGACTCCCACTCCACTGGCAATCAATCACTTTTACTGTATCAATTAGGAGATATTTCAAAGTAAAAGTCCTACATTTTTAACGAGAAACTGGTCAACCAAGTCATTTCTGAATGTTTGAGGTGCTATAAATATACTTTCCCCTTTGAGTTCCAGGAAGTGACTGATACAGATGTGTTCAGGACGTCCCTGACTTCCAGTCCACTGGAAATCAATCACTTTTACTGTACCAATTAGGAGATATTTCAAAGTAAAAGTCGCTGCAGACAGACTGACGTCACTGACATGCGCCTGCCGTCACGTCATAACTACGTCACTTAGGCCGTTTCTCAATACCCAAGTACACAAGTACGGACTTGTGAACTTCTGAAGTCTGGACTTGGAGTCTGGACTTGAAGTCCGGACTCCAAGTCCAGACTTCAGAAGTACGGTGAATTGGAACGGAAGCTTACTTGATGACGTCATCACGTTGGCAGCTCTTTCTTCACGCACGTATATTTAAAGAGCCAGTGGCGGGAAAAGGTATAGAAGATTGCTGTGGATACGTTATATTAGATATAATATATATTAGATATTAATTTATTTGATGTAATATATATTAGATATAATGCCGTTATGATAAAGCTGCTTCTGATTATTTTATATATATATATATATATATATATAATTATAGATATATTATATAATATTACACATCTATATATTACAGATATATAATATATATATATTAATATATTAGATATAATGCCGTTATAATAAAGTTGCTTCTGATTATTATATATATATATATATACATACATATACGTATATATACATATATATATACATATATATATATATATATACATATATATATACATATATATATATATATATATATATACATATATATATATATACATATATATATATATATATATACATATATATATATATACATACATATATATATATATATATATATATATATATATATATGTATATATATTATTATAGATATATTACACATCTATATATTATAGATATATTATATATAATAGTAATGGATCGGACCCGGACGATTGCGGTTGCGGTCGGCCATCTCTATCAAGAAGCCGGAGAGGAGTCGAATCCTTCAAAGAAGAGCCGTGATGCAGCGGAGGGAGAGGAGACGTCCCTTAACAGCATCTTTATTGCTTTGTAAGTCTGTCTTAACATTACACTTTGTTTTAACCAGGCTACCCATTGTTCTTCTTTGTAACCTGTCCTCCCACTTACAGGTAGACTTGACAGTTCCCAAAGAAATAATGTGGTTTAATAGTGTATATAACTTAGATTTAATGTTTTAGGGACTTGATCATTTAGTTTAATGTAGTTTCTGCTGCTGTTGTACTCTACTGGTTATACTGGGAGGTGTATCTAATATATATTCTTTCATATTGGATGAAGGAAATACCTCAAAAACTAGATTACATAGAAAATACCTTTACATTAGAACACTGCTCATGTAAACATTTATTGCATGGCTGTTGCAATATAAATATATAATCTACCGAGGCCTAATAAGATGGCAGGCAGAAGAGGTTTGATACAGTAACATTATAAAAGTATTTAAATATTACATCCATTAGGCTATATTTCACATACACACCTACCATGTGTCTTCTTGGTCCGCAAACATCAAGAGGTTGATCATCAGTGCAGTCAGATACACAAACACCACTACACATTAAACTAAGGTACCTGAACCGCATCTGTGTCTCGTACATTAGTCATTAACCAGGACAGACACAACAGTGTTCATGTCTACGATCCAGAGATCATGGAGGCTGCAGTGACTTCTGCACTCTGGTGAGATAGGTGTGTGTTTTACACTGCCTGTCGACCAGTAACATACACAGAAACCTTCTCCAGCATAAGCAAGCACACGTCAGATATTAATACTGGTAGACTTCAACAATTCATATTTAGAAATCATTATTTATTATTATTATTAAATAGTCAAAACACAAATACATATACTACATACATTAATGTTACAACAATGTTTCAAAATAATATCCTGTTTTTTAACAGGACCAAAGTCCTGTTCAGCGGTATGTGCAACTGAAGGACCATGTCCCGATTCTTTCTGTGTTCTGGTCTGAAGCTGACCTGAGACCAGCCTTCAGGCTCTCCAGGAACAGGATCAACATGGTCTGAAGCTGACCTGAGACCAGCCTTCAGGCTCTCCAGGAACAGGATCAACATGGTCTGAAGCTGACCTGAGACCAGCCTTCAGGCTCTCCAGGACCGGGATCAACATGGTCTGAAGCTGACCCGAGACCAGCCTTCAGGCTCTCCAGGAACAGGATCAACATACTGGTCCAGATGCTGCCCCGGCAAAACAACCATGGATGGAGCCATGAGCTTGAGCTGCTGGTGACGGTGTGCTGGCTGCTTGTGGAGCCTCCTACAGGGTCACCTCAGACATCTCTGCCATGCCACCGTGTGCAGGACTGTCCACAACGTGGTGGAGGAAATGATGACGATCCTCCATAGAGTTGTGCATTTCCCCAAAGCAGAGGAGATGGAGGAGGTGGGGCCTTGCCGGCCATGAGGCGCTCCGCTGTGCTGCCGGTGCCATCGATGGGTGTCACGTCCGGATTCCTCCTCCTGCAGAGCACAAGAGGGCATTATATACACTCACCTAAAGGATTATTAGGAACACCTGTTCAATTTCTCATTAATGCAATTATCTAATCAACCAATCACATGGCAGTTGCTTCAATGCATTTAGGGGTGTGGTCCTGGTCAAGACAATCTCCTGAACTCCAAACTGAATGTCAGAATGGGAAAGAAAGGTGATTTAAGCAATTTTGAGCGTGGCATGGTTGTTGGTGCCAGACTGGCCGGTCTGAGTATTTCACAATCTGCTCAGTTACTGGGATTTTCACGCACAACCATTTCTAGGGTTTACAAAGAATGGTGTGAAAAGGGAAAAACATCCAGTATGCGGCAGTCCTGTGGGCGAAAATGCCTTGTTGATGCTAGAGGTCAGAGGAGAATGGGCCGACTGATTCAAGCTGATAGAAGAGCAACTTTGACTGAAATAACCACTCGTTACAACCGAGGTATGCAGCAAAGCATTTGTGAAGCCACAACACGCACAACCTTGAGGCGGATGGGCTACAACAGCAGAAGACCCCACCGGGTACCACTCATCTCCACTACAAATAGGAAAAAGAGGCTACAATTTGCAAGAGCTCACCAAAATTGGACAGTTGAAGACTGGAAAAATGTTGCCTGGTCTGATGAGTCTCGATTTCTGTTGAGACATTCAGATGGTAGAGTCAGAATTTGGCGTAAACAGAATGAGAACATGGATCCATCATGCCTTGTTACCACTGTGCAGGCTGGTGGTGGTGGTGTAATGGTGTGGGGGATGTTTTCTTGGCACACTTTAGGCCCCTTAGTGCCAACTGGGCATCGTTTAAATGCCACGGCCTACCTGAGCATTGTTTCTGACCATGTCCATCCCTTTATGGCCACCATGTACCCATCCTCTGATGGCTACTTCCAGCAGGATAATGCACCATGTCACAAAGCTCCAATCATTTCAAATTGGTTTCTTGAACATGACAATGAGTTCACTACTAAAATGGCCCCCACAGTCACCAGATCTCAACCCAATAGAGCATCTTTGGGATGTGGTGGAACGGGAGCTTCGTGCCCTGGATGTGCATCCCACAAATCTCCATCAACTGCAAGATGCTATCCTATCAATATGGGCCAACATTTCTAAAGAATGCTTTCAGCACCTTGTTGAATCAATGCCACGTAGAATTAAGGCAGTTCTGAAGGCGAAAGGGGGTCAAACACAGTATTAGTATGGTGTTCCTAATAATCCTTTAGGTGAGTGTATATATAAAACAGAAAACGGAGCGGGATCAGAGGAAGGCTTGCTGCCCAGAAGGACTGCTGCATGTCTGGGTCAACATGACTACTTGTAGATACTAAACCTCCCCAGATGAAGTTATGTCCACTGGAAGAACATAGTTCTTTTGCAATGTTCTTCTTCTTGTTCTGTATAATTGAAATGTAACTGCCTGACTGTAAATAACTATCTGTAAACAACAGGACTTTGTAATTGTTTGTTGTTGTAAATATACACAATTGCTTGAATATCCTGGGTTGAAAATCAAACAATACATTTATTTACAAGCTTCTCATTCTATATGGCCCCAGGTTTCCTCAGATGTCCCTTCACCTGTAGGTTATAATGCACATTGATAGAGCATAATCAGTCTGCACAATATGGATAGAGAGGAGCTAACAAGTCGGTCAGAAGTTAAAAGACAGGGCTCTAGGTCAACGTTAAAGTTAAATTAAAATGTAATTGTAATAATAAAACGGATTTAACGTTACCTGTAAACAAACAATAGACTATTGAGACCAAAAGATTGTTAGTTAGATTCAACCAAACCGAATTATAGCTCATGTTTAACCGTTCAACGGAGACGTCAATACCACCGGCAAATTTCAAAAAGACTTCCCGACATCAGGCTGTTCTAGCCGGGCCCCGTGACGCTGAGCCCCGGTGCTGGTTTACTGACGGTCCCGCTAGCGGCTCCGACATCGCCGGAGCAAATTTTTAAATCGGCTGAATCTCGACAAACCGAAGACCAAATTGATTCTCAAACAACTAACTTATCGCCTAAAAACATCCTAAAATTACTTTGTGTGACTTAACAGCAGTAGTATTTAGAAAGTTTCAACTTACAGTTGTGTTGTCTCCGCCGCCATTTCTTCTGTTTGCTGGAGTGAAATGCATTCTGGGATATTTGGCCGTCCAAAGTACACACAAGTCAGCACCGATGCAGGCTCGGTAAAATGGGAGGAGCGAGCCACATCCGGGCATTTTCACCGTGCTTGGCTCGATGGGAACTTTGAATTGGAACAGTACTTGGGCTCGGACTGATGACGTTTCAGAAGTTCACGAGTACACAAGTACAGAGAAGTACACATATTGGCCGTTTCTCAATATGTGTACTTCTCTGTACTTGTGTACTCGTGAACTTCTGAAACGTCATCAGTCCGAGCCCAAGTACTGTTCCAATTCAAAGTTCGCATCGAGCCAAGCACGGTGAAAATGCCCGGATGTGGCTCGCTCCTCCCATTTTACCGAGCCTGCATCGATGCTGACTTGTGTGTACTTTGAACGGCCAAATATCCCAGAATGCATTTCACTCCAGCAAACAGAAGAAATGGCGGCGGAGACAACACAACTGTAAGTTGAAACTTTCTAAATACTACTGCTGTTAAGTCACACAAAGTAATTTTAGGATGTTTTTAGGCGATAAGTTAGTTGTTTAAGAATCAAATTGGTCTTCGGTTTGTCGAGATTCAGCCGATTTAAAAATTTGCTCCGGCGATGTCGGAGCCGCTAGCGGGACCGTCAGTAAACCAGCACCGGGGCTCAGCGTCACGGGGCCCGGCTAGAACAGCCTGATGTCGGGAAGTCTTTTTGAAATTTGCCGGTGGTATTGACGTCTCCGTTGAACGGTTAAACATGAGCTATAATTCGGTTTGGTTGAATCTAACGAACAATCTTTTGGTCTCAATAGTCTATTGTTTGTTTACAGGTAACGTTAAATCCGTTTTATTATTACAATTACATTTTAATTTAACTTTAACGTTGACCTAGAGCCCTGTCTTTTAACTTCTGACCGACTTGTTAGCTCCTCTCTATCCATATTGTGCAGACTGATTATGCTCTATCAATGTGCATTATAACCTACAATTTTAATGAAGGGACATCTGAGGAAACCTGGGGCCATATAGAATGAGAAGCTTGTAAATAAATGTATTGTTTGATTTTCAACCCAGGATATTCAAGCAATTGTGTATATTTACAACAACAAACAATTACAAAGTCCTGTTGTTTACAGATAGTTATTTACAGTCAGGCAGTTACATTTCAATTATACAGAACAAGAAGAAGAACATTGCAAAAGAACTATGTTCTTCCAGTGGACATAACTTCATCTGGGGAGGTTTAGCATCTACAAGTAGTCATGTTGACCCAGACATGCAGCAGTCCTTCTGGGCAGCAAGCCTTCCTCTGATCCCGCTCCGTTTTCTGTTTTATATATATATATAATGCCCTCTTGTGCTCTGCAGGAGGAGGAATCCGGACGTGACACCCGTCGATGGCACCGGCAGCACAGCGGAGCGCCTCATGGCCGGCAAGGCCCCACCTCCTCCATCTCCTCTGCTTTGGGGAAATGCACAACTCTATGGAGGATCGTCATCATTTCCTCCACCACGTTGTGGACGGTCCTGCACACGGTGGCATGGCAGAGATGTCTGAGGTGACCCTGTAGGAGGCTCCACAAGCAGCCAGCACACCGTCACCAGCAGCTCAAGCTCATGGCTCCATCCATGGTTGTTTTGCCGGGGCAGCATCTGGACCAGTATGTTGATCCTGTTCCTGGAGAGCCTGAAGGCTGGTCTCAGGTCAGCTTCAGACCATGTTGATGCTGTTCCTGGAGAGCCTGAAGGCTGGTCTCAGGTCAGCTTCAGACCATGTTGATCCTGTTCCTGGAGAGCCTGAAGGTTGGTCTCAGGTCAGCTTCAGACCATGTTGATCCTGTTCCTGGAGAGCCTGAAGGCTGGTCTCAGGTCAGCTTCAGACCAGAACACAGAAAGAATCGGGACATGGTCCTTCAGTTGCACATACCGCTGAACAGGACTTTGGTCCTGTTAAAAAACAGGATATTATTTTGAAACATTGTTGTAACATTAATGTATGTAGTATATGTATTTGTGTTTTGACTATTTAATAATAATAATAAATAATGATTTCTAAGTATGAATTGTTGAAGTCTACCAGTATTAATATCTGACGTGTGCTTGCTTATGCTGGAGAAGGTTTCTGTGTATGTTACTGGTCGACAGGCAGTGTAAAACACACACCTATCTCACCAGAGTGCAGAAGTCACTGCAGCCTCCATGATCTCTGGATCGTAGACATGAACACTGTTGTGTCTGTCCTGGTTAATGACTAATGTACGAGACACAGATGCGGTTCAGGTACCTTAGTTTAATGTGTAGTGGTGTTTGTGTATCTAACTGCACTGATGATCAACCTCTTGATGTTTGCGGACCAAGAAGACACATGGTAGGTGTGTATGTGAAATATAGCCTAATGGATGTAATATTTAAATACTTTTATAATGTTACTTTATCAAACCTCTTCTGCCTGCCATCTTATTAGGCCTCGATAGATTATATATTTATATTGCAACAGCCATGCAATAAATGTTTACATGAGCAGTGTTCTAATGTAAAGGTATTTTCTATGTAATCTAGTTTTTGAGGTATTTCCTTCATCCAATATGAAAGAATATATATTAGATACACCTCCCAGTATAACCAGTAGAGTACAACAGCAGAAACTACATTAAACTAAATGATCAAGTCCCTAAAACATTAAATCTAAGTTATATACACTATTAAACCACATTATTTCTTTGGGAACTGTCAAGTCTACCTGTAAGTGGGAGGACAGGTTACAAAGAAGAAAAATGGGTAGCCTGGTTAAAACAAAGTGTAATGTTAAGACAGACTTACAAAGCAATAAAGATGCTGTTAAGGGACGTCTCCTCTCCGTCCTCCGCTGCATCACGGCTCTTCTTTGAAGGATTCGCCTCCTCTCCGGCTTCTTGATAGAGATGGCCGACCGCAACCGCAATCCTCCGGGTCCGATCCATTACTATTATATATAATATATCTATAATATATAGATGTGTAATATATATATATATATATATATATATATATATATAATAATCAGAAGCAGCTTTATTATAACGGCATTATATCTAATATATTAATATATATATATTATATATCTGTAATATATAGATGTGTAATATTATATAATATATCTATAATTATATATATATATATATATATATATATATATATATATAAAATAATCAGAAGCAGCTTTATCATAACGGCATTATATCTAATATATATTACATCAAATAAATTAATATCTAATATATATTATATCTAATATAACGTATCCACAGCAATCTTCTATACCTTTTCCCGCCACTGGCTCTTTAAATATACGTGCGTGAAGAAAGAGCTGCCAACGTGATGACGTCATCAAGTAAGCTTCCGTTCCAATTCACCGTACTTCTGAAGTCTGGACTTGGAGTCTGGACTTCAAGTCCAGACTCCAAGTCCAGACTTCAGAAGTTCACAAGTCCGTACTTGTGTACTTGGGTATTGAGAAACGGCCATTGAGAAACGGCCTTAGTGAAGGTGGAGTCGGATTTGCTAAACACCGCGGTTGTCTTCTCCTAACTCCTTATGAATTCTCCTTCCCATCTTTCCTTAACCCCATGACGTTTTCCACAGAGGTTAAGGAAAAGTGCTTAGGGTTAGACGTTAGGAGGTAAGTATTTGACTATTCGACCGCAGCCAGAGCTTTGGGACGGCCGTCAAGATGGCGGCGCAGAACCACTTCCGGTTCAATCGAGGAGCGAGGAAACGACAGTTTAGAGACTTGGGATGTACCCAAAGTAATGACACATCAACCTAAATGTATAATGAAGTAAAACAGTGATTATGACATATTACATACTAATCATGGTAAATCTAACCTATATTAAAAGAAAACATTAAATATAAGTACTTGATTTAATACAGATGGGGAAAATATTTAAAATATTCCACATCTCAGAGGTACATATTGTAGTTTTTACTGTACTAAATACTTTTTGTATATATATATATATATATATAAACAACGATGTAGTACTACTATCTACCCAGTAGAATATCTTATGTATCTGACAATCTACAACAATAAAATGCTCATCTTTAATTAATAAGACATATTTCAGCCTTCCCTTTAAAAATAAATAAAAAACTTCTGAATAACATAACACTTTGAAATGAACCTGTACTTAAACTTTAGATACTTTAAAATGTATATTACTTGGGAAAACATCCCGAAATTCTGGCTTCTCTTCCGTAAAGTTTGGTATTTTCCGAGCTTAGGAGCGGCTCCTGAACGCCTCACAACAGCAACGCTCCATTTCATCCGCGGTGCTCCTCCGTTCATCGCCTCCTCGTCCGCTTGGAGCTCCTCGCACCGTTTACCGGGGGAAAAAAACATGGGAACGCCTTGATTTAACCGACACGCGCGGCGCTTCGACCCCAGAGCATCCCGAGTGCCTGCCAGTCGGACAGTTGAACCCCGGAGCATCTCGAGTCACACGACGTCGACGGTGAGTGGCTCGTACCCCGCGCGGTCCCGGTCGCTCGCGCCGAGCGTCCCGCGCCTGCGCGCTGTGGCCTCTCGGCTCTCCTGGAACTCGAGCCCCGCGGTCCGCGTCCGGAGCCTCAAGGCCCCGCGGGGGGACGGTTCACCCTAAACGGGCACTAACGCTGCTTTGAACCCCTCCCACGGGGCCGTAGTGACGTGTGTGTTGTTGTCGTGTTGTTGTGTTGTTTGTGGGTTTATCGGTAATACATGTCTATATCATTAAAAAACCTGATGACGCTGCTTTTAGTTAAGCTAGCTAGCTTTAGCTAGCACCAGCTGGTGCTAACCGGCTACTACCAAGCTCGTGCCCGTTAAACCCGCGGTACCGGCCCTCTGGCGTGTGTCTGGTGGGGTAGTTTAGCTCCTTGGCGAGACCCGGGTCACACGGCCCAGCAGGAGGAGCAGCAGCAGGAGGAGGTGCAGCAGGATCCTCGGTCGTGTTTACTCTCAGCGACCCTTCTGACTTCGTAGTCCCAAACAAAGAAGTAGACCACTACGGGACCGGGTCTTAGCTTCTACACAGGACCCATGAAGCCAGCCCAGCTTATATAGTGTGTGTGTGTATGTATGTATATATATATATATATATATATATATACACATTACATTTAGCTGACGCTTTTTATCTGAAGCGACTTACATTTTTTACTATATATATATATATATATATATATATATACACACACACACACACACACACACACACACACACACACACAGTAAATGTAATAATGAAATGTTTGAATGTCTATAAATAATAATAAATTACATTAGTCATGATTTCGTCCCTAAACCTCAACAACCGGCTGTTTCATCCACGTTGCAGATTATGGAGTGTTCAGTCACAGAGAGGAGCGTTCACTATTATCTGATATTCAGAAAGCCAAATTATTCTCCAGTTTGTTGTGCATTTCAGAATTTAGCTTAGCTGTCAGGCTCTGGGGGGGTCAGGACGCTCTCTGGCTATGTGATGATTAATCTGTTGATAAGAGGATCTGTCAGACGGGCAGGTAGACAGACCGCCTGGCTTCAAATTAGGTCCTAATCAATTTAGCCTGGACCTGTCAGACTCCCAACATGCCGCGCTCCAGGTGCGCCGTCAGTAACAGCAACTAAACAGGAACAACGTGGTCTCGTAGGTCGTCAGTCTGCATGAATCCTGGGCTTCCTCTCTGAGATCTCCACCACACATCTCCAGTCGTTGTTTGGAAGTTTTTGGGATTTAGGGCAAGTGATGTTAACCAAAAAGAAATCATGTGCGTTAGAGTTGTGTCTGCGCCGCATAGTTACTTGTTCAACCACCTGAAAAATCACCACAAACCACAGTACGACGAATGCATTAAGACTAAAGCTAACGTTACCTCACTGAATCTCCGTCCATGTCCAACGTCAACCCAGAAAAACACAACAGCGACTCTGCATAGCGCAACAGCGTATCCATCCACCTCCCAAAGACACACTGAAATAATGGATGCAATCGCATTTCATTTGGCCAAAGACGTGTGTCCAATAAATACTGTGAGCAATGAAGGCTTCAGACACTAGACAAGAGATACGTGATCCCCTCGCGCAATTATTTCTCCAAACAGGCATTACCTGCACTGCAACGTCAGGGGGAAATACAAAGGATGTCACAGCTGTCGAGTATTTTGCAACTACGACTGACCTGGTGGCATATTTCTTTTTAGTTAGCCCTTTTATTTTGGGTAAACATTTTATTTATAATTTGCTTCAGGTGAATAAGAACCGTATACGTTTTATCTGGATGCAAAGACGTGTACATTTGCTGGAATGTAGCACAACAATGGAAGTGGAAGCAGTGTTCTTGTCATTTAAACGTGAAAGCGTTTAAATGAAAAAAATAATGAATAATCGTGATCTCAATATTGATCAAAAATAATTGTGATTATGATTTTGGCCATAATCGTGCAGCCCTACTTATGAGGACGCCTCTGATAGTTCAGCTCAGCTGCAGAGAGAGAGACACACACACACACACACACACACATATATATATATATATATATATATATATATATATATATATATATACATACACACACATATACATACAGTGTTTCACCTGCCATTATATTAGGGTGGCGCCCCGCCCACATGCGTGCAGACAGTGGGCAGAGAGAGAGACTGAGAGCGGCGAAAGATATGTTTCGTGCTTTTCACAATGGGATTTGGTGCTTTAAGCTATCACTTTTAAAGCCTTATGCCGTGTTCACGCCGGTCGCGGCGCGAATTTGCGGCGCGACCAGATTACATGCAAAGTCAATCCACAGACGCGCCGCCCCGCGAATCGGCGATTTTTTTCGCGGCGCGATAGACGTGTTTGAGGCGGCGCGAACAGAGCGTTTGACGAGGGGCGAACAGAGCGAAGGACGCGGCGCGAATTCGCGTGAGTTGAATTCTCCCAACTCCAGCGGAGAATTCGCGTGACGCAAAGTTGCGGCAGCCAATCAGCGTTGAGAATCAGCGTTGAGAAGCTCCGCCCATCATCACCGTCGTCTTGCCGGTCCCGAATGAAACTGCTGCTGCTTCGCCTGAACCAGCGCTGGCAGCGACCGTCATTCAGACACTGTTGTGGGACTACGGATAATATTATGAACCCAGACACCATGGAGTTTTATGTTCTGACGTATGTGGAGTTTACACAACAAGTATAAAGCAGAACTAGTGGTTAATTCCATGGTGGATGGCAGAATCGGTATCCGTTTTACGGAGAAGCCAGACGCAGGTCCTGGAGGAGTCGGAGAAATTCACCGAGCTGTGTGCGGCTACAGATGGTGTTATGAACCCAAACACGAGGGCGTTTGATGTTCCGACATGTTTGGAACTTCCACAACAAGTATAAAGCAAAACTAGTGGTTATTTATTCAATGGTCGATAGCGGAAATGAAAGCTCCTTTCGCAGAGACAAGTGACTGAGATAAGCCACGCCCCTTTCGCGGCGCGATGTTTCGAGTTTGGTGTGAACACCCTCGTTTCACTCGCGCGACTAAACTTCCGCGGTGAACGCGGCGCGATAATTCGCGCCGCGTCCGGTGTGAACACGGCATAACAGTTAATGTATTTGCAGGTCAAGACAAACATTCGCAACCAGCTGCAGCCTGCGGAGCTCCATAAAGGGACGTTTCGGACTTCGTATATCAAGAGGCTCTGTAAATGTTCTTCCAAAAGTCTGAAAAACACACTGCAGTGACAAAGCCTGCTCACTTTGTGGTTGTCATTAAAATAAATGAACACCATGTTTCCTTTAAGTCAGTATTTATCAAACAGGGGCGGTATTTATTACAGGTGGGGCGCAAGAGGAAATGCTGATTTTAAATGTTCACTGTACGTCGTTAATAGGTTACGCTTGCGCGACTCGCAGATTCTTGGCATTTT
Source organism: Myoxocephalus aenaeus (assembly GCA_038501785.1). Classification (NCBI taxonomy): domain Eukaryota; kingdom Metazoa; phylum Chordata; class Actinopteri; order Perciformes; family Cottidae; genus Myoxocephalus; species Myoxocephalus aenaeus. The sequence goes on from JBAMJR010000326.1 coordinate 6,198,677, forward strand.
GCCAAAAGCCGATATTTATGAGATCTCCGTGAGGTCGTCTTTTCTGCCTTTGCGTCGCATCAGAATACCAATATCAAGTCTACAACCCCGTTTTATAAAGATTTGTAGAGGAAAGTAGCTCACTGCAGCCACTAATACTGATCAGACTTGATGGCTCACATATCTGCACTCATTCTTTTTTGTTTGCAAAAAAAATAGCTTATTGTTTTCCACAATAAGCTATTTAGTAGTAACTAAATATTATTTTTTGCACGGATATAACTTTATTTTCATTTTTCTAACAAAGTGATAACGCATACATTTTTTTGTCTGATGGAGCAATCTGGTTTACTTGAAAGTGATTGCAATGTTCTTTATTCTATTACTTCTAAAAGCACAGTCACGAGTAGTACTGTGAGGTACCACTATGATGTAGTATGTCTGTGTGTGTCCCCCCTAAAGCTGTAAACCTAGGGGAAACACTGCATACATACTAGGGCTGCAACTAACGATTATAATAATAATCGATTAATCGGTTGATTATTTTTTCGATTAATCGGATAAAAAAACAAAGGCATTCATTTCCAACCCTTTATTCAAAAACAGAACTGACAGTGCAAAACATCTTCAGAAAGTGCACTAACAGGTTGCTCCTTGAACATCCCTGAGCTGTTAATTACAGAAATAAAATAAAAATGGACTAACACAAAAATATACACATGTATGCTTTACATCTGCCAAATGTGAGCCCTTTTTACTGTTATTGATCTCCTTGGAGCAGAGGCTGCATTTAGCATACCCGGCTTTATCAATATGTATCATACCTGCAAACTTGTCACCTTTCGGCGAAATTCGCCGTTTTGAAATGAAAATATGTCATCCACGTGAATCGTGTAGATCCGAAGAGTTTTTGTTTTTGGAAGGGGGGGTGTCAACTGGCCGCCCAGCGTTTCTGAGATTGGATTGGGACACGAAAAAAAAGCTGATGTTGTGATCTTCACAAATAGAACATCTTCGATGTGACGTATCGAGTCTTGGCCAATCAGCGTTAAGATGTCTACAGCGGCTTAATTTCCCTCCCACCAGTTTTTTTTAATGGCAAGCTAGTCAGCTTGCTATCACGTTAGCTAACGTTGTTGGGCGAGACAGCGAGTGCGATTCAGTGTTGCCAACTTGGAGACTTTCTCGCTATATCTGGCGACTTTCAAAACCCTCTTGGAGACTTTTTTTTGTCAAAAGCGACAAATCTAGAGACTTTTTTTTTGGTGTTATTGGAGACTTTCTGGTGTCTTGGAGACTGACGTGAAGCACCGCACGTATCATTCTGCAGTTACTGTCCTCAACGAGCAGCGGGTGCTGCCGTGAGCCCCGCCCCCTCCGCCGTCCCAAAGTACTCACAGGCGGCCTCAGAGGAGCCGAGCGAGTCGCGCAGCAGTAACGGCAGAGAGGAGAGAGACCCACACGTCTCCGCGTCCAGACTAAACATAAATCGCACATGCGCAAAGCCGCCGCTGATCCCGCCCCGGCTTACAGAGCGGGATGTAAATGTTTCTTCACTGTCACACTAAAATAAATCACCTCAGTCACCTCGTCCACTGTGTGTGCCTCTCTGTGACATCAGCTAAACATATCGTCATCATGTCTCAGTCTAACTGTACGCTAAAAAATACCACATACAATTGAGTGGGACTCAAACCCTGAATTCAAAGGCTGGCTGAAGCCATTTATTGGAGATGATACACGGCCATATGCCTGTATTGTGAAGCAGATTTCTGTCAAACTTTGTGATAGAAATAAACACATGACAAATAAAAAACATACTCAAAAGGCAAAGCAGCCTTATAACAGTTCCACCCAAAGCAAGCTGCCATTAATGAGTAAAACAATTGCTATATCTCTATATTCCTTTCTCCTACAGCTTCTATTACAATTATGCAAATCAGGCGATGACGTCATTTAGCGACTTCTAGCGACTTTTAGGACAGCCAATAGCGATTTCTCTTGCTGAGGAGTTGGCGACACTGGTGCGATTACTGGCAGTGGCGAGTCCGTGGCAGCGCGTGGCATCATCCAGGAGAGCGGCGACTCAGCGGCACTGGCGGTTCTACCTACCAACACCTGACTACATATAAGGAGAGGACCAGTGGCGATTTGATCCAACTTGTATTTTAATTAAAAAACAAGTGGCCGAAATGAGTTTCCTCCGTAGGGTGGGCGGGCTCCTGTTTATATTTAAGGGTTTAAGATCTACGTGGGAAGAACTGGAACCAGTTTGAGTTTGTCTGGTGAGGATGACGCCGTCCTGTGAGCCTAAAACCTTCTGCTGTTCAGAGTCTGAGCGGTCCTCAACCCGTCCTGTGACCCTGGCCGACGTCAGCTGCTGAGTCATCCAGACCGGGCCCTGGACGGCATCGGGCCGCCGGCTCACGAGTCTGATGTCCGGCCAGCGGGCAGGACGACACACACACACACACACACACACACACACACACGCACATTCCTGGGGGTGGACATCACTGAGGACCTCTCGTGGACAGCCAACACAAAATCCCTGGCAAAGAAAGCACAGAGGCGCCTCTACTTCCTCCGAAAACTGAGGAAAGCAGGAAGCCTCCCACCCATCATGTGCACCTTTTTACCGAGGCACCATCGAGAGCATCCTGACCAACTGCATCACTGTGTGTGGCGGAAGCTGCACAGAAGACAGCAGGAAAGCCCTGCAGTGCATAGTGAATGCAGGTGGACGAATCATTGGTGCCTCACTCCCCCCTCCCTGCAGGACATATATAACACCCGCCTCACCCGCAAAGTGACCTCGATTGTGAGCGACCCCTGCCACCCCTCACACGGTCTCTTCAGCCTCCTGCCCTCTGGGAGGAGATACCGGAGCTTCCGAGCTCGCACCACTAGGCTGTCAACCAGCTTCATCCACCAAGCTGTCAGGAAGCTGAACTCTCTACCCACTAAAACTGACTTTGACAGACAGACAGAACCATGCGCGCACACACACACACACACGCATACACACACACACGCATGCGCACACACGCATGCGCACACACACACACACACACACGCGCATGCATACACACGCGCACACATACATACACGCACTTGCACATGCACGCATACACACGCACATGCACATACATGCGCGCACACACACACACATACATACGTGCGCATGCACACACACATGCACACACGCATGCACATACACACGCATACATACACGCACGCAAATACGCACACATACATACACGCACGCACCCAGTGCACGTGAATGGTCAAGTGACATGTGCGTTTAAAGGTTGCCGTGTGGACTGAGGGTCTCGGTGTGGAAGTCTCCTAAATGTGGAGCTTCAGGCTCAATACAGAAACCAGCTGACGGTGACGTCTCGTTGTGTTTGTGTTGCAGGAGACGACACTACATGTCCCAGAAGCCCCTGAGAGCTGCTGCTGCTTCTTCTTCTTCTTCTCTTGCCACTCTCCCTCCGTCCGGTGGGTTGGATGAGTCCCAAACAGCGACAGAACTGTGAGCAGTGATTGGGCGCTGAGCTGGGTAGCCAACGGGAAGCCAGGTGAGGGTCAGGTGGTGATGATGATGACCTGTTAGAGCGGTGGTTCACAACCTTTTCCTTTTTAAAGCCCCCAACATCAGTTATTTCTTTATCTTCAAACAAACGGTTGTTAATCCTCTTTTATTTGAATGACTATTAATTATTATTGTTTTTTCCTTGAATGATGTAGCTCGTCGCCTTCAGCAAACCTTAAAGCTTCTGTTTGAGCCCCAAGAATAATGTTGTATTCTAGCAACCTTATTTACACACGTTTAGTCAACAAAAACAACTTTGTGGTTGTAGACCTCCGACCTGACCTTGTTTCTGGAGCTTCAGTCTGTTCTTCATGGAATAAATTGGTCTTTAATAAATATTTCGTATCCACAATAACTTTATTGAAGAGAAACAAATCTATTGCCAGAGAAACCACAGATAAAGTCTCCTTGTTTATCAGAGCTTGTAGATAATGTGTTTGAAGAGTTTCGTGCAGTGGAAGCCCTGGTGCATGCTGGGACGGCATGTTATGAATATAGGATGACCATATAGCTCTCCTGGGTCCCTGCAGGCTCGCCATCATGGCCGACGTGGACCCCGACACCCTGCTGGAGTGGCTGCAGATGGGACAGGGCGACGAGCGCGACATGCAGCTCATCGCCCTGGAGCAGCTCTGCATGCTGCTGCTCATGTCGGACAACGTGGATCGCTGCTTCGAGACGTGAGTGTTGGCTGAGGCACATGGACGAGGTCAGAGGTCAGCCGGCTGACTCGCTCTCTCTCTCCTCCAGCTGTCCTCCTCGGACGTTCCTCCCGGCGCTCTGCAAGATCTTCCTGGACGAGAGCGCTCCAGATAACGTGCTGGAGGTCACGGCCCGAGCCATCACCTACTACCTGGATGTGTCGGCCGAGTGCACGCGCAGGATCGTGGGTGTGGACGGGGCCATCAAGGCGCTGTGCAACCGGCTGGTGGTGGTGGAGCTCAACAACCGGACCAGCAGAGACCTGGCCGAGCAGTGCGTCAAGGTAGGTGGGGGGACATGGGACCAGTCTGACCTAATGTTGCACGGTATACCGATACTAAAAAGGTACCGCTAAAATATAAGCTAACGTTAGCATCAGACATCTGGATCTAAAGCTATCAGAGACACAAGCTAAGCTAACGTGCGTTCATGTTTTAGTCTCACATTGACTTCCTGATCCGTCCAGGTGCTGGAGCTGATCTGCACCCGGGAGTCCGGCGCCGTGTTCGAGGCCGGCGGGCTGAACTGCGTGCTGAGCTTCATCAGAGACAGCGGCCACCTGGTGCACAAGGACACGCTGCACTCGGCCATGTCCGTGGTGTCACGGCTCTGCAGCAAGATGGAGCCGCAGGATTCGTCTCTGGAGACCTGCGTGGAGTCTCTGTCCAGCCTGTTGAAGCATGAGGACCACCAGGTAACAGGCGCAGCTTGTGTTGGTTGGCTGGTTGTTGTTTGTTGGTTGGCTGGTTGTTGTTTGTTGGTTGGCTGGTTGTTGTTTGTTGGTCGGCTGGTTGTTGTTTGTTGGTCGGCTGGTTGTGTTTGTTGGTCGGCTGGTTGTGTTTGTTGGTCGGCTGGTTGTGTTTGTAGGTCGGCTGGTTGTGTTTGTAGGTCGGCTGGTTGTGTTTGTAGGTCGGCTGGTTGTGTTTGTAGGTCGGCTGGTTGTCGTTTGTAGGTCGGCTGGTTGTCGTTTGTAGGTCGGCTGGTTGTCGTTTGTAGGTCGGCTGGTTGTCGTTTGTAGGTCGGCTGGTTGTCGTTTGTAGGTCGGCTGGTTGTCGTTTGTAGGTCGGCTGGTTGTCGTTTGTTGGTCGGCTGGTTGTCGTTTGTTGGTCGGCTGGTTGTCGTTTGTTGGTCGGCTGGTTGTCGTTTGTTGGTCGGCTGGTTGTCGTTTGTTGGTCGGCTGGTTGTCGTTTGTTGGTCGGCTGTTTGTTGGTCGGCTGGTTATTGTTTGTTGGTCGGCTGGTTATTGTTTGTTGGTCGGCTGGCTATTGTTTGTTCGTTGTTGGTCGGCTGTTTGTTGGTCGGCTGGTTATTGTTTGTTGTTTGTTGGTCGGCTGGTTGTCGTTTGTTGGTCGGCTGGTTGTCGTTTGTTGGTCGGCTGGTTGTCGTTTGTTGGTCGGCTGGTTGTTGGTCGGCTGGTTATTGTTTATTCGTTGTTGGTCGGCTGGTTGTGTTTGTTGGTCGGCTGGTTATTGTTTGTTCGTTGTTGGTCGGCTGGTTGTGTTTGTTGGTCGGCTGGTTGTGTTTGTTGGTCGGCTGGTTGTGTTTGTTGGTCGGCTGGTTGTTGTTTGTTGGTCGGCTGGTTGTTGTTTGTTGGTCGGCTGGTTGTTGTTTGTTCGTTGTTGGTCGGCTGGTTGTGTTTGTTGGTCGGCTGGTTGTTGGTCGGCTGGTTATTGTTTGTTCGTTGTTGGTCGGCTGGTTGTGTTTGTTGGTCGGCTGGTTGTTGGTCGGCTGGTTATTGTTTGTTCGTTGTTGGTCGGCTGGTTGTGTTTGTTGGTCGGCTGGTTGTTGGTCGGCTGGTTATTGTTTGTTCGTTGTTGGTCGGCTGGTTGTGTTTGTTGGTCGGCTGGTTGTTGTTTGTTGGTCGGCTGGTTATTGTTTATTCGTTGTTGGTCGGCTGGTTGTGTTTGTTGGTCGGCTGGTTGTTTGTTGGCTGTTTGTTGTTCGGCTGGTTGGCTGTTTGTTGGTTGGCTGTTTGTGTTTGTTGGTCGGCTGGTTATTGTTTGTTCGTTGTTGGTCGGCTGTTTGTGTTTGTTGGTCGGCTGGTTGTTGTTTGTTGGTTGGCTGTTTGTTGGTCGGCTGTTTGTTGGTTGGCTGGTTATTGTTTGTTCGTTGTTGGTCGGCTGTTTGTTGGTCTGTTGGTCGGCTGTTTTGTGTTTGTTGGTCGACTGTTTTGTGTTGTTGTTTGTTGGTCGGCTGGTTGTCGTTTGATCGTTGTTGGTCTGTTGGTTGGCTGTTTTGTGTTTGTTGGTCGGCTGATTGTTTGTTGGTCGGCTGGTTGGCTGTTTGTGTTTGTTGGTTGGCTGTTTGTGTTTGTTGGTCGGCTGTTTGTTGGTCGGCTGGTTATTGTTTGTTCGTTGTTGGTCGGCTGTTTTGTGTTTGTTGGTCGACTGTTTTGTGTTTGTTGGTCGGCTGTTTGTTGGTCGGCTGGTTATTGTTTGTTCGTTGTTGGTCGGCTGGTTGTGTTTGTTGGTCGGCTGGTTGTTGTTTGTTGGTCGGCTGGTTATTGTTTATTCGTTGTTGGTCGGCTGGTTGTGTTTGTTGGTCGGCTGGTTGTTTGTTGGCTGTTTGTTGTTCGGCTGGTTGGCTGTTTGTTGGTTGGCTGTTTGTGTTTGTTGGTCGGCTGGTTATTGTTTGTTCGTTGTTGGTCGGCTGTTTGTGTTTGTTGGTCGGCTGGTTGTTGTTTGTTGGTTGGCTGTTTGTTGGTCGGCTGTTTGTTGGTTGGCTGGTTATTGTTTGTTCGTTGTTGGTCGGCTGTTTGTTGGTCTGTTGGTCGGCTGTTTTGTGTTTGTTGGTCGACTGTTTTGTGTTGTGTTTGTTGGTCGGCTGGTTGTTGTTTGTTGGTCGGCTGGTTGTTGTTTGTTCGTTGTTGGTCGGCTGGTTGTGTTTGTTGGTCGGCTGGTTGTTGGTCGGCTGGTTATTGTTTGTTCGTTGTTGGTCGGCTGGTTGTGTTTGTTGGTCGGCTGGTTGTTGTTTGTTGGTCGGCTGGTTATTGTTTATTCGTTGATGGTCGGCTGGTTGTGTTTGTTGGTCGGCTGGTTGTTTGTTGCCTGTTTGTTGTTCGGCTGGTTGGCTGTTTGTTGGTTGGCTGTTTGTGTTTGTTGGTCGGCTGGTTATTGTTTGTTCGTTGTTGGTCGGCTGTTTGTGTTTGTTGGTCGGCTGGTTGTTGTTTGTTGGTTGGCTGTTTGTTGGTCGGCTGTTTGTTGGTTGGCTGGTTATTGTTTGTTCGTTGTTGGTCGGCTGTTTGTTGGTCTGTTGGTCGGCTGTTTTGTGTTTGTTGGTCGACTGTTTTGTGTTGTTGTTTGTTGGTCGGCTGGTTGTCGTTTGATCGTTGTTGGTCTGTTGGTTGGCTGTTTTGTGTTTGTTGGTCGGCTGATTGTTTGTTCGTTGTTGGTCGGCTGTTTTGTGTTTGTTGGTCGACTGTTTTGTGTTTGTTGGTTGGCTGTTTGTGTTTGTTGGTCGGCTGGTTATTGTTTGTTCGTTGTTGGTCTGTTGGTTGGCTGTTTTGTGTTTGTTGGTCGGCTGGTTGTTTGTTGGTCGGCTGGTTGGCTGTTGGTCGGCTGGTTGGCTGCTTGTGTTTGTTGGTTGGCTGTTTTGTGTTTGTTGGTCGGCTGGTTGTTGGTTGGCTGTTTGTTGGTCGGCTGGTTATTGTTTGTTCGTTGTTGGTCGGCTGGTTGTTGGTCTGTTGGTCGGCTGTTTTGTGTTTGTTGGTCTGTTGGTTGGCTGTTTTGTGTTTGTTGGTCGACTGTTTTGTGTTTGTGTTTGTTGGTCGACTGTTTTGTGTTTGTGTTTGTTGGTCGGCTGGTTGTGTTTGTGTTTGTTGATCGGCTGGTTGTTGGTCTGTTGGTCGGCTGGTTGTTGGTCTGTTGGTCGGCTGGTTGTTGGTCTGTTGGTCGGCTGGTTGGCTGTTTGTTGGTCGGCTGTTTGTTGGTCTGTTGGTCGGCTGTTTTGTGTTTGTTGGTCGGCTGGTTATTGTTATTTCGTTGTTGGTCGGCTGGTTGTGTTTGTGTTTGTTGGTCGGCTGGTTGTGTTTGTTGGTCAGCTGTTTGTGTTTGTTGGTCGGCTGGTTGTCGGTTGTTCCTTGCTGACGCTCTCGTGACCCGCAGGTATCGGACGGCGCTCTGCGCTGCTTCGCCTCATTGGCCGACAGGTTCACCCGCCGCGGCGTTGACCCCGCTCCTCTAGCCAAACATGGGCTGACGGAGGAGCTGCTGTCCCGCATGGCGGCAGCTGGCGGCTCGGCGGCGGGCCCCGCCTCCTCCTGTAAGCCCGGCCGGACCTCCACGGGCGCCGCCCCCTCGGCGCCGGACTCCAAGCTGAGCAACCAGGTGTCCACCATCGTCAGCCTGCTGTCCACGCTGTGCCGGGGCTCGCCGCTCGTCACCCACGTAGGTCGTCCCGCCGCCGCGGTATCGCCTTAAAGGTTTGATTCTCGTTGTCTGACCCGCTCTCCCCCTCAGGACCTGCTGCGCTCGGCTCTGCCTGACTCCATGGAGTCCGCTCTGGGGGGAGACGAGCGCTGCGTGCTGGACACCATGCGGCTGGTGGACCTGCTGCTGGTGCTGCTGTTCGAGGGACGCAAGGCGCTGCCCAAGTCCACCGCCGGGTCCACGGGTCGGATCCCCGGGCTGCGGCGCCTCGATAGCTCCGGGGAGAGATCCCACCGACAGCTCATAGACTGCATACGCAGCAAAGACACTGACGCTCTCATAGACGCTATCGACACCGGAGGTGAGGGGAGGAGGAGATAGGGAGAGGGGAAGAGGAGATGGGGAGAGGGGAAGAAGAGGAGATGGGGAGAGGGGAAGAGGAGATGGGGAGAGGGGAAGAAGAGGAGATGGGGAGAGGGGAAGAAGAGGAGAGGGGAAGAAGAGGAGATGAGGAGATGGGGAGATGGGGAGAAGAGGAAGAAGGGGAGAAGAGGAGAAGAGGAGAAGAGGAGATGGGGAGATGGGGAGAAGGGGAGAAGAGGAGATGGGGAGATGGGGGAGAAGAGGAAGAAGAGGAGAAGAGGAGAAGAGGAGATGGGGAGATGGGGAGAAGAGGAAGAAGGGGAGATGGGGAGAGGGGAAGAAGGGGAGATGGGGAGAAGAGGAGATGGGGGAGAAGAAGAAGAGGAGAGGAGAGGAAGAAGAGGAGAGGAGAGGAAGAAGAGGAGAGGGGAAGAGGAGAGGGGAAGAGGAGAGGGGAAGAAGAAGAAGAGGAAGAAGAGGAGAGGGGAAGAGGAGGGAAGAAGAAGAGAGGAGGAAGAAGAGGAGAGGGGAAGAGGAGGGGAAGAAGAAGAGATGGGGGAGAGGGGAAGAGGAGGGGAAGAAGAGGAAGACGAGGAGATAGGGAGGGGAAGAAGAAGAGGAAGAAGAGGAGATGGGGAGAGGGGAGAGGAGGGGAAGAAGAAGAGCAGATGGGAAGAGGAGGGGAAGAAGAAGAGGAGATGGGGAGAGGGGAAGAGGAGGGGAAGAAGAAGAGGAAGAAGAGGAGATGGGAGGAGGGGAAGAAGAAGAAGAAGAGGAGATGGGGAGAGGGGAAGAGGAGGGGAAGAAGAAGAGGAGATGGGGAGAGGGGAAGAGGAGGGGAAGAAGAAGAGGAAGAAGAGGAGATGGGGGAGAGGGGGAGAGAGGGGAAAGGAAGAAGAGGAAGAGGAGGAGGAGGAGGAGATGGGGAGAGGGGAAGAAGAGGAGATGGGAAGAAGAGGAGATGGGGAGAGGGGAGGAGATGGGAAGAAGAGGAGATGGGGAGAGGGGAAGAGGAGGAGAGGGGAGAAGGGAGATGGGGAAGAGGAGGGGGAGAAGAGGAGATGGGGGAGAGGGGAGAGGAGGGAAGAAGAAGAGGAAGAAGAGGAGATGGGGAGAGGGGAAGAGGAGGGGAAGAAGAGGAGAAGGAGGGAGAGGGGAAGAGGGAGGGGAAGAAGGAAGAGGAGATGGGGAGAGGGGAAGAGGAGGGGAAGAAGAAGAGGAGATGGGGAGAGGGGAAGAGGAGGGGAAGAAGAAGAGGAGAAGGGAGATGGGGAAGAGAGGGAAGAAGAGGAGATGGGGAGAGGGAAGAGGAAGACGAGGAGATGGGGGGGGAAGAGAAGGAAGAAGAGGAGGAGGAGGGAGATGGAGAGGAGGGGAGAGAGGGAGAAGAGGAGATGGGGAAGAAGAGGAAGAGGAGATGGGGAAGGGGAAGAGGAGATGGGAAGAGGAAGAGGAGGGGAAGAGGGGAGGAAGAAGAAGAGGGAGATGGGGAGAGGGGAAGAAGAGGAGGGGAAGAAGGAAGAAGGGAGATGGGGAGAGGGGAAGAGGAGGTTGGAAGAAGAAGAGGAGATGGGGAAGAGGGGAAGAGGAGGAGAAGAAGAAGAAGATGAGATGGGGAGGGGAGAAGAGAAGAGAGGAAGAGGAGGGGGATGGGAAGAGGAAGGAGGAGAGGAGAAGAGGAGATGGGTGGAGGGGGGAAGAGAGGGAGAAGAGGAGGGGGGAAGAGGAGGAGGGATGGGGGAGAGGGGAAGAGGAGGGGGAGAAGAAGGAAGAAGAGGAGATGGGGAGATGGGGGAGAGTGGGAGAGGGGGAGGAGAAGAGGAAGAAGAGGAGATGGGGAGAGGGGAGGAAGAGGAAGAGAGGGATGGGTTGGAGAGGGGGAGGAGGAGGAGGAGGAAGGGGTTAAGAGGGGAGAAGAGGGAAGAAGAAGGGGAGGAGGGGAGAGGGAAGAGGGGGGAAGAAGAAGAGGAGGAGGGAAGAGGGAGAGGGGAGAGGAGGGGAAGAGGAGGGGAAGGAGGAGGAGAGGAGAGGGAAGAGTGACCGCTTTACACCCAGCAGGTACCGCTGTGTGTTAAACATACACCTGTTTGTTCTCCAACATTCCAGGTAACACAGTTTAAGTTCATAAAAAAGTACTTTTTACTCTCCGTCATACTTTCAATATTCTTATTATTTGCCTTTATATATATATATATCCATCATATATCCAATAGTGTTGCAGAATTAAGGGATTTTATCAACAATATTGTTTTGTTTGGGTTTTTTCTCCATATCTCTGAGTCCTAGTTGTCCGTAACTTTTAGACGCTCGCTTGTGATGTTAGTGGGAGGATTTTTAGTTGTTCACAAGCTCTCAATTTGTGTGTTTTTAAGGTGGTATCCATAAGGTTTTTAAGGTGGTATCCATAATCTGATGGAGTTGCATGAGCTAAAAAAAAACAGTCCTAGAATGAGGCAACACTAAATTGTTATATATATCCTGATTATTTATCTTAAATAAATGTTTTTAGTTTAGTTTTAAAGTGACAGAGAGGATGTCAAAAATAAAATGTAAT
>JBAMJR010000327.1:0-10000 GCA_038501785.1 Myoxocephalus aenaeus
GAGGGAGTGACTTGTGTTTTCATTTGATCCTTCCTGCCGATAGGGGACCGCTTCGCCGGGAGAAGAGTTGCCCGATTTAATCCAATAAACGAACTATCAAAATGTACACGGACCATGAATGTATTATTGACAAGCCCATGGAGCAGCTCTACCTCGTTCTCTGGACTGAGGGCAGACTGAACAGCTACAGTGATTCACTACCGCCTCTCAAGGAACAAGTGGTATTATAAGACAAGACTGGCCGGGGCTCGCTGGTTGGCATGCTCAGTTCAGTAGACATCTCTGCAACACATCGACGTCTTTGACATGACGTCAATATTACTTCTACACATTCTGTTGTTAATGTTAGTTCCTTTTTGTAATGTTTTAAACTTAACTTGCACCTTTAAAATAAATATAGACATGATATCTTCTGTCTCTACAACCAGTGAAAGTAAATTAATTAAAGATCCGGGAGAAGCTGAGCACTTTCTCTAATGTTCACCTTCAAGATATTTCTGTCCTTATCCAGATTACTTTGAAATCCCCATAAGACCTGGACAAGCTTAAGCCATCCAGTGCTCCGAGGCAGCCCCCTACTAAAACCTCCTCCTCTTCCTCGGCCCCAAAAAGCCTCCTTCAACACCACTGTCACCTTAGACCCGTGTATGGACCAATTCAATTTACCGCTTATTCACGATCAAAATGTACCCATTACTTATGATCATGTTTTTATAGTTTTCTTTCACCCTGTTCCCCTTGTCTTTATTAGCTGTAAATGCTAAAACTGTTTCTCCTGCACTGTGAACCACTGGCAGCTGTGGATCAGGCGACGTGTAGTCTGATTGTCCCTCCTCTCTTAGCTCGTCCCAGGTAAGGTCAAAAGGCCAATAAAGGAAAAGGACAAGCTAAGGGAGCTTGGGAAGGCTAAGCGGGACACTGCCTGGTCCAGTGACACGACAGTGTAATCTTACCGGGAACCTTTCCATTGCAGTCAGACACTCCTCCTTCTCAGTCCAGCCAAATACATGACAACAAGACAATCAACAGACAAAACAAGAAGACCGTCGGGCCTGAAAAAGAGATCATTAGCAACGACAGCAACGTTGTTGTCATACCCAACTGTACAACCTTAATTACCTCGCCAGACCTGTGGCCTAAAGAGAAGATTAGAATTAGCAATACGCCCACGGCGGCGACACTGCTCTATCTGGTACTCTGCGTGACTCCACCTCTCCAAAACAGCTTAGATGTTTATTGAAAATTTCAGTAGCGATTCTCCGGCGCTCTTCAGATGGCTGAGAGCATTAGATAATCACGGACTCCCCCTCCTCTTCACCTGCTAAAACAGGAGCTCTGATGTCAGCGTTGCATGAGGGATCAGTGAGTGACACGAGATGGAGTGCCAGGCTTGGCACACAAACGTCACTTGATTTAAACACACACACACACACACACACACACACACACACACACACACACACACACACACACACACACACACACACACACACACACACACACACACACACACACACACACACACTGAAGAATGAAGAATGAGGATTTAATGACTGCAGGCCAACACAGACACTCATGGAAGGTTGGAAGCACACATACAGCCCAGATTTTTTTATCAAAATATCCTGCTGCGTTATTAAAATGTATTAATCATGGGTAGAAAATAAAAGCTTACGGTAGTAGACAAAAAACCTTAGACTAAAATGGTTACACCAGGCTGACAGCGCTTTCCTGTTGGAATAAATGTAATATTTGCCATTAAACTATATTAAATCATGTTTCTCTTCGCCCAGTCCACTCCTATCACCAGAAGAAGTGAATGTTAAAAGAGACTCAAGCAAGCAAAAAGTTTGAATTTCATCAACAACTGAACGTCAAATTGTGAAATCAAACCCGTACTGAATCCTCGATGACATCTGAACACCACTGAACTTCCCTCTTTGACATTTTGTATATGTGAATCAAAGTTATCTGAATTTGCAAACCCTGAAATAATAAATCTAGTTCAAGTATTTACACAACTTGAAATTCTGAAAATGTAAAGCCACGTGTATGGTTTTCAATGTAAAAATACTTGCTATACTGTAAATTCTGTGTTATTTCCATTCCAACATAAAGTATTTAGTACTAACACTAAGTCGGCTGCTCCGACCTCATTGTGAATCCACACTAACCTGACATTTAAAGTGAGAGTTGTCTTACTTGAGAATATTTACAAAGTAGGCCTTTTTTTTTTTTTTATGTTCAACTTTATTTCTATTAAATACAGTAAAATCACACAGACTTACTGATTTAAACTAAGCTTTGAGGTTAATTGAGGTTCATGGACAACTCAACAGCAAAGCTTCTTGGTTTTATGTCATGTCACTTACACTGACAGTATTTCACATTACCCAGTATTTATTTAAAGGTTTTAATGCTGTAAGATCTCAAACCTAACTTTGAATTAAATACTGAATAAAGAGGACATGAATGCAAAAAGATGTGATATACATATTGAGTGTGTGATAAAAACACTCAATATGGATACAGTAGAAACAAAGACCAATTTCAAGCTTCACGTTTATGGATTATTTGGCACGGAGACATTTTGTGAAATCTGATTTTGTGCAGAAAGTATTTGCCGCAAACAACTGTGCTAAAAGGTAGGAAAAGGGGGGTCTGACATTTTTTAACTATCCTGACTGTATGCAGACATTAGCAGGAATAATGTGAAGGAGAAAATCTGAAAAACTAATACATATATACATTATTTGTATTATCTATAATACAGACCAACATTTCCTATAGCTGCAAGCAGTTATTCTGGTTACACTGCACACAGTTAACTGACGACCTGGAGGAATGTAATCGGGCAGGTTCAGGTACAATATATGACGCAAGTACCTTTGACAGACGTGCAGGAATGTTTAAACTATTGATTCACTACCACATACTCAAGTGTGTTCAATTGTCATTGTTTCTTTTGTGCATGTCGATTATTTTTAATGGGCCATGTACTCTCATAGTTTCCATTGAAACATTTCCTACCCTCCTTTCAAAAATACCATCTAGATTATAGATCTGCCACTTCACATACATCACACACAATGGCCAGGTATGTGTGGGAACAACTGCACCTTGCTCAAAAAGAGAAAGAGAAGTCTAATACTATTTTCACCAACTGTCATGTAACTTTGTACAACAGAGTTTTCAAAATAAAAAAAAAGGCAGAAGTTTCTTTATCTGGCCAGATTATTATTATTATTGGATACAATGATCTAGACCTATGGATATCAGTGGGGAAAATGCAGTTTTGATGTATCAAAGTCCCAAAAAAAACAAGAATAAAACTGAAATGACAGTCCCTGTTACAAACAAACCCCTCCCGTTGTCTTGGGGTCAAAATGACCCATCAACACACATACATATACACTCGTACACGTGTCATTTTGACCCCAAAACAAAAGGAGGGTATAAATATATATGTTTATACTTGAATTTCCACAGATTAACTCTGCTCAGGATTGAACTGACCGATGCAGACCGGCTCACTTCCTGTGTCTGTGTCTTATTGCAAAATGTATTTGCATGTCACGGCCAAACAGTTTGGGGTATTACAATTCTGGTACAGTTAAATGTCCCGTTGATATTTTCCTGATCTTTGCAGGAGCAAAAGTCAAAAAGTGACCAAGAAGGGGGACCCAATATATTATCAATAACTATATTGTTAAAACCCTAAATTGAGCTTTAAACTAAATTATTGTAATGATCCCCCCTATTGTGTGTCCTTGCAACCACACACCTCACACGACCAGAACAATGCTCACCAGCTGTGCTCTGCCCCGTAAAAACCTGTCAGGGAATTATCAACAGTACAGTACATCTTCAGAGCAAAAGGCAGGACACACTCCAGAGAGTTTTGCGTCATAGCTGTGTCCATTAAAACAAAGAAGGAGACAAGCACTGCTGGCTTAATGCGGTGTTCAGCAGGTGAATGAGTGTCCTGCGTGTTTACTACAGCCAATACGCTGCAGGCTGTCCACTTTAATCCAGCGAGGCTCCTGTCTGCTCAGCGCTTCTTTAGTGAAAATGAAGTCAAAGCCTCTGGAGCATTTTGATTCGAGAATAGTTTCAGATCAACTGCCAAATTCTGCAGTGAAATACCCATCAGGTTTATAATGCAATACTAAATCTACCTCTTTGTGGTGTTTTGTCAAACTTGCCCCAGGAAGACTCAGCATACCGTACTGTACACAACCTTTCTTTAGTTTATTCTGGCTGCAAGGACAGTGGTGTGACGGAGCGTGAAAATGGCCAAAGTACTCCGGTAACCAGATCCTGTTAACATGTTAGCACCGCTAACACGGTGTGTTGTGAACGGTTGCAGCAGTCCACAATTGTCACATAAGGCTCTCCTCTAGGGGAGATTACAAACTTGCCTATGGAGACTGACACTGTGACACGATGCAAGAGAGAGGACTCTCGGATGAACTTTGGAGGAACAATGATGTAGTCTGTACATGGTGTACTTTTCAAAACCACACTTTAGTGGGACCTCCAGAGATCTCGGTATAGAGGGTATGCACATGACATCTCTGTGGTATCTAAAGGGTACATTCACATGGGGGAAAAAACACATTTTAACTATGGCTAAAATAGTTAGGGGGGGACGAACTGAACAAACAGAAGTTTTTACAGACTGCCAAACATAAAGAGAAGAGAAGCTTGACGCGTTGACGTATAGAAATGATCATGCATCAGATTATTTTTGGACTGCTGTGACTCAATCATAAAGGAATAGTTTGACATTTTAGGACATGTTGGTTAACCGGGTAGCTTAGCATAGAGACTGGAAACAAATAGTACTAATACACATTGGTAGTAGCATGACCCTGGGACCCCTGCAGATCCTCCCTGCTAACAATACCCCAAAAATTGGGGGAGACACAGTCCAGGAGGAGCTGAAAAGGCCACCAGGGGACCTGGGCCCACTCACATCTACATTCCTGTGAGCTTCTGAAAGAGAACAGAGAGCGCTGCTACAAAGTAAACACTTGTAGCGCCTTGTTTTGGAAGAATACCATGTCCATAATCTCATGAAACTATCACATGCTGACCTTATGATACTAAATTCTTAACCTGGAGGGGGAGCAGAACAAGCTTTGAATGTGGCCTTATTGGTTAAGACTATTACAAAAACAATGGGAGGTTCTGTTTCACAAGTACATGCACCCAACTGACAACTCATAAGGGAGCAGGCTCCCGGAGATGAAGAGATCCACTATAAGGTGACAAAGGGATTTATTATGTGATCCTAATTTGATTTCTACAGAGGATCAACGTTCAGGCTGTCAGAATTTTGGTGTCATTACATCTAGTGCTGGAGCTGCTTAATGCTCAAGAGTAGATGGATTTTAGGAAATACAATGAATAAATACCGTATTAACGTCATGTTACACACCGAACTCTTGGACATCTCCAGCTGTATGCAAACATCCTATAGGGTGATAAGCTCTAGAGCTGCCAATACATCAATCAGTAGACTGGGGGTACTCCATGGGCCCATCTCGCTTCCTCTCAACACCTTCTGCTCATGGCCCAGTCGAGATAAATGACATGGCAACAAAAATAAATCCCCCTTTGCTGCCCCTTCAGACACTCCAGACAGGAAGGGAAACACAGGGTCACACTGCAGCTGACAATTTGTTTAAATAAAACATTATGAACGGCAAAAGTCATAAAGGCCGCATTCATGATTTTTGTGATGTTTCTTTTGATGTTGTTGAATTTAATAAACCCTAGAATTACTGGAGAAAAAGAAAAATCCTAAAATCATACATTAGATTATTTTCAGACTGCTATCACTCCGTTATTAAAAAAGAATGGTTAAAAGTTTTAGGAAACATGCATATTCACTGTCGTCATGGGTGGATTAGAAGGTAGATGCTCTCATGTCTGTCCATTGCATATAAATCTACAGCCAGCAGCCCGTTAGCTTAGCTTAGCATAAGACTGGAAAGAGGGGGAAACAGCAAGCCAAAAGTCCAAAAGGTAACAAAAACAGTGCCTCTAAAGCCCAGCAAATAACAGGGCATGTCTTGTTTGCCTAATCCGTACAAAAAATTAAGTACAAAAACGTAAATTCACCATTTTTGCGGGGGCTACATTTTGTGTTTACAGTCTTTATGCTAAGCTACGCTAACTGTCTGCGACTCCAGCTACACATGTCATGTACAGGCATGAGAGTGGCATTGCTCTACTCATCTAACACTCAGCAATAAAGATAAGCATACATGCAAAAATGTCAAACTATTCCTTCATGTACTGTTTCGGTGGACGTTTTGGTCCAAAGTGCCTCGCAGTGCCAAAATGTTGCCCCAGTGGGACTCAAAGTGGTAACTATGGCAGTGTGCCAGGGGTCTGTGCCATGCTCTGAGCTATAAAAGCCCATTGTACACATACACATGACATCCTTGATTGACATAGATAAGCATAGTCCATCACGTGATCCAATCAGCAGCTGTACAGACAAAGACAACAGCAGGGCCATTGAAGTCAACTGAACGTTCACATGTCTATGAGCGCACAGAGAGGCGGCTCCCATTGTGCATTCAAATTAAATCATATATGTGATTGTGACAAGGAAAAACAGCTGTCATTTAGCTGGAGATAAATGTGTTAACTTTGGACAACTGGAGGGTAATGCACAAGTTGTTATAGCGCAGGAGCAACAGACAGGGGGAAGCGCTCAGAAAGTTTGATGGCCAAATGAAAGAAAGTGAAATAGAGTGAGGACAAAAAAGAGCCAATATCAGTCTCCCTCTTCTCAGCCAGCAGAAAAAAGCACAGTGGATTAATTCATCACCATGCTGAGCCTTTGCCCTCCTCTGGAATAAATTACCCAATGACTCTCAACTTAGACTAAACACACACACTGACCAGAGAGTACACACAAAAACAGTGGGACAGAAAACTGACAAATGGAGAGAGGCCGTGTGCCGGTCAGCGGTGTATCATATCTTCACTACACACTCTTCAAAAGCAAGACATATATATATATATATATGAGGTGTTCGCTTCAAAAACGTTTCTTTTTTTTCTTCCAAAGTTCTGTGCTGCGAGCAATAGCAACAGTTAAGTGTTTCCCCATCCGAAGCTTTGGTTTAGAAAAGCAGCCTTGTGTGCGTTGTCACTTCTGGGGATGGGAGGGTTTAATGGGGGAAGTCTGAGGTACGGCTGAGTGATTCCACCACTTATGTTAATGCATGCAGAGGCTGGAATCAGGCAGCAAGCGAGATGGTATTACTCTCCAGATACTTATAAGCTTAGCACCTTTTATTGGCCTTTTCCATTTATAGTAAGAGGTAACGGTAAAACTGATTCTACATTTGCTGTTGGGGGGGGGGGGGGGGGGGGGCGCTACATGATTTCCTTGAGTGGGGCAATCAGACAGGAAAAGTCAAGGCCAGATAAATGGTTTTGTGTTTGGCTGAAGTTTTTCCTCGGTCTGTTTAGCCGTACACGCGTACAAAAAAAAAAAAGCCCACTATCACCAGGACCTTGTACTTGAGCCTTATCATCACCAAAGCTGCCCAGATGGTAACGTACCCTTGACAAAGACTCACATCACACTCCCAAATCTCTCTCTCTCTCTACTAATGTGTGCACTCCCTTCAGAATCACAGTGACAGTGATACTTGTCGTTTGATCTTAAAATAGTGATACGTTATATTTTCTTTAAGCCAAATGTGACTTCTCAAAACCACATGTTTCATCCGACGAACAGTTTATCCGACCCAAAGATATTCTATCTACAGTCACAAAAAAGAAAAGCAGCAAACTCTCTCATCTGAGATGCTTCTAACCAGAGAACGTTGACTTGAGAAATGACTTTGAAATCTAATCAAAACAGTTTCTGTCGATCAACTAATTGATTAATCAGTTAATCGTTTCAAGTCCTGCACCTGGTGTACCTCTACGAATACAAATACAACAGTGGCGTCTCTCAAAGTCTCTATTCACCATTACCTTCCATGATGTTATATGCAAGAAATTAGTGTTTTACATGACAATGTGTTGCAAAAAAGGTTACATTTAATTGTGTGTGTATGAACACACACAATTCCAGAGCAATCAATGGCCATTATTGATCTCCTATGAGGAGAAGAAATCAAAAGAGCTATGACAAGCAGCAGCGCCATGTTTCACTGAGCCTTGGACAAATCACGGCAAGCAGATTTTGGGATGAAAGAATAACTTACTTTTCTATACGTTATGGTAACATTAAAGCCAGCCCCTCGCTGGGGGCGAGGACGTTAAAGATGACACCTTACAGAACAGGGATTAACCATTTCCAGCCGAAGGAGATTTGTATACCATTAGTCTAACTCAATCAGGGGACTAATTCAATCAAAGGCACAGTGGGCGTCTTGACATGGGGGCATCTGTCACACTGACTTCTCACTGCATCCTTCAGTGACATTTGGCCACAAAATTCAGCTTGACAGAGGCCCTCAAATAGCCCGCGGTCTGTCAGACAAATGCACACATGAAAATCACAGACGCACTACTGACTTCACCAGATCACACTTTTTCCCTCCATTCTCAACGGACGTTTTGCGTTTGCAGACGTCTGCAGATAAGCATGCAAACATTACAGTGCGAGCTTCCTTTGTGCCACTGCTTGAGGCCTTTAAATTATAATTATTCTTCATTTAGAGGTAGAATAACTGTTCTCAAACTCAATATTGCTTGATTACTCACTTTTCTACAAAGGAGATGAGGCCTTTTGAAATCCAGGATCTTGACATCATAGTTTGCTGCATCACATTCCATCTTTCTCACCTCCAAACAAACATTGGCCTGTTAGTCTGAATAATAGTGATAGGTTGCGCTTGTGTGACCTCTTACACAATACACAATACACAAATAACCACAATCATCATCATCATCTTGATTAGAAGCACCTATTTGGTCCCTGCATAAAAGCAGGCTCACCACATTTGGCTTTCCTCCATTAGTGTAATTATTTGTGGGCCAATACACAAACGGCACTGTTATTTTTTGCGGTGATGTAACACACTGATGGCAAACTTTTTGCTGTTATGTCACTCAATCCTTTTCAATACCTGCTCCTACTTTCCATTCCGATATCAACCATACACTTTCAAAAGTACTCGTCTCATTTCATGCTTGAAACACAAAGTTTAGGCCTCTTCGATGCGAGAGGACATCCTCTTGAAGAGCGGGCACGGTGAAGCAGAGGCCAAAGCGCTGCCAACTGAACAGCGGCTGACTACAGATGTCAGATTTTGGTTGAATAAAGTGCATACTGCAGCTGTAAAGATCATGCAGAGCACATACATCTGAAGAGGCGATGGAAAACTGCTACAAATGTTTGCTTTATCGTGGCTCTTGCATAAAAACCACAAAGAGAACAATACCTCAGGGGAGCGTGGAGGCCTGTGACCCCACGACCTTTAACTGAGGCTTTATCATGGCCTAGTTCCTCTAAATTAAAAAAGCAGCTAAATTGGTCTATGAAAATGTAAGGTTTCAAGTCAGTTAAAAAAGAAAAAGAAAAAGTAACGCAGGCAGATTGTGCCTGTTGTACTCAATAGTCAAATGTATTGTTATCCATGTTTTTTTTGGGGTCGTTTGGGGTAATTTATTGTCATTAAAAATTGTATTTATTTTCTATTATGGATAAGAGGCATTTTGTAGAACTTTAAACCACACACACACACACACACACACACACACACACACACACACACACACACACACACACACACACACACACACACACACACACACACACGTCACTGTGAATGTAATGAATGTAGGTCCCCTCACCTTGCAGTTCGGGGGTTTTAGGGGTAGTCCCGAGGCAGGATTTCCTTGATGCTGAGTGGTATTAGTCTGCTGGGGTGAGTGGGAATCCTCGGACTCTTTTCCACTGTGGTAGACCACCCTATCAGAGATATGAATACTTGAAGCACAGCCCATGCTTCAACCC